>PVKS010033187.1:0-21942 GCA_004027875.1 Aplodontia rufa
GAACCAAGCAGTCGTCCAAAACTTAACCTGGATTTCTTACTCGAGTGAACTCAGTTAGTGGAGATCACCGGGCCCCATCTGACAAAATCGGAGGCAGAAGGAATGCGGGCGCAGTGCCAGGCAAGCGGAACTCATCCACCTGCCAAGCCCGAGGAGGGGCACCCTTTCTTCACAGCATCCGCCGGGAGGCCAACGGGGAGCCGACCTAACAATGCCAATAAGGTGAATTTGCCCCAGATCCTCTGAAATACAGTGCTACGACCTAAGACAGAGCCAAGGGAGGGGCAAGCAGCACCTAAGGAAGCCAGGTGAAAGCGCAGCATCCTTGGCTCTCGTGTTGAGCCCCCAGATCCGAAGTCCACGCCGCCGCCACCTTCGCCTCCCCGCTCCGCAGACTCGTGCGAGCCGGTCGCCAGCCGGTCTGCCCGCGCTCTCCTCCGGCTCCCGCCGCCCCGGCCCGGCCGCCGCGCGCAGCTTCCACTCACCAGGTGAAGAGTTTGCCTTTGATCCTGCGCAGCAGGCTGCCGAACGCGCCCGCCTCTCCCAGCGCGTGGGGCAGCGGGGTGCCGGGACTCGCCGGCGAGTCTGCCTCCATGAGGGCCCCCGAGTGTGTCCCGCGCCCGAACCCCGCGAAGTGCCGGGTCCCGGAAGACAGGAGGCGGCGCCTGTGCCGCCGGCGGGGACTCGGCCCGGGCCCTGCGCTCGCTCTCCCTCCTTGGCTCGCTCGCGCGCTCTCCTGCTTGCTCGCGTTCCTCTCGCTCCTCAGTCGGGCTCCTTCTGCGACAAATCATTAACTGTCAAGCCTCAAGGGCCAGACAATACATTTGCAGATTGTAGCCTGGCACCATGGGGTAGCAGGAGGAGAAAGGGCACTTTTTTTTTCACCTTGGCAGTGGAGCCTCAATGTTTGATGGCACCCATTGTGCATTTCAGGTTTTTATGGTTCTTTGATTGAAAACAGCAAATGAGGTGATCCGAGGTTATCGTGACTAGTTCCACGATGCCCTAACCTAAAGCGGAGGCAGTAACTACCTGAACTTTGCCAACTGGCAGGACCCACTGACCTCTCCCTTTATCTCCTCGTCTCCCTCCCTCTGATTTATATAAGATAGTCCCTTTTTAAAGAACGGAAGAAGGGGTGTGTGTGTGTGTGTTTCCTTGCAAAACAACGTAAGATCCTAAAAAGATCCTAGAAGCGTGTCTTTGTGGCGTGGAGCTCGGCACGTCTCCTTCCTTAGGGGTGCGATGGGTTTGCCTTGCAGCCTTCAGAGCTGCCTGAGGGGTGCCAGGGAGGGAAACGCAGCCGGCCCCGGGCGCTCCAGCCAGGATGCCGCAGCCTGGGCCACACCTTCCGAGGCTTCCGCGGACCCTGGGAGACTAGAAGGGACTAAGAACTGCGGTGGGAAAGTTCCTGACTCTCGCAGACAGAAGGAAGTCGGCGGGTCTGGTGGAGTCCCTGCTTCCGGAAACGAGAAGACAAAAGAAAAGGTGTCGGTAGCTTCCCCACTCCCCGGCAAAAGAAAAAAAAAAAAAAACAGTACATTCAAGAAGACAGTCAATGCAAATGAGTGGGCAGTTCTGTAAAAAGATTCCTAAAAAAATAATTAGGTTTTGAAAAATGAAATGTAGCTTCAGGAACTCCAAGTTTACCAACTCAGGAACCCTGAAGTTTGTTTTTGCTTCTTGTTTTTTATTTTTTGGTTTTTGTTTTTAAATCTGGGGATTGGACTCAGGGGAGATTTACTTCTAAGGTACATTCCCAGTGCTTTTTATTTTTATTTTTTTATTTTGAGATAGGCTCTCGCTAAATTGTTGAGGGTTCCCCTTGCCGAGGCTGGCCTTGAATTTGCTATCCTCCTACCTCAGCCTCCTGAGTTGCTGGAATTGCTGGGATGTGACAAGACAACCAGCAGGAACCCCAAAGTTTAAATGAAATGATTTATTAAAAAATGTTGACATGAGCCTGGCCGTGGTGGTGCACTCCTGTAATCCCAGCATATTGGGACTGTAAAAATCAGGCGTCCAAAAAGGAGTCAGACCTAAAAGCAGCTGAGCAAAATCTCTTTATTGGGAATTGGGCTCTCCCGCGAGGTTCACCAGCCTGCCAGAGTGAGGGTGGGCTGGGGAAGTCTCAAGAGGCCCTGACTGTGCATCACCTTTATAGTCTAGGGTGGACAGGGGAAGTTTGGGGGTCTCCTCCAGGATTGGCTGGGGACTCCATCCGTCATCATCCGGCAGTTGTGAGATGCCATTAAGGTTTATCTGCCAGTGACTGACTGTTCCTTCCCGCCCAGGCTGCCTGATGCCCTGCCCCTGTCCAGCTGCCTGAAATCAACCTAATAGGGAGGTTGAGGCAGGAGGATGGCAAGTTGGACTCTAGCCTGTGCACCTTGGTGAGAACATGTCTCAAAATTTAAAAAAAATTTTAAAATTTAAATAATGTAGCTAAGTGCTAGAGCACTCCATAGCATGTTCGATGCCTGGATTCCACCACGTGTCGTGTGCCGGCTCGGGGTGGGGTAATCCATAGAGGACTGATGGAATAGTATGAAAGAACCACAATGTGAATATTATGAGGGCTTTAGAACCCTACCCTATTAATATGCTCTCATTTTCGTAAAGCTCCAGCCCATTAAATTCTGTACATTGGCAATGCCCTGTGCTCCTGGAAAATAGTTAAGATTTAAAAATCTCCCACACTTTGTGTTCCTGTAAACAACACAGAAACACCTCCAGATGAGTTTTTTTTGGGGGGGGAATATCAGGGATGGATCCCAGGGGTGCTTAACCACTGAGTCTCATCCCCAGCCCTTTAGGTTTTTATTTTTTATTTTGAGACAGGTTCTGCCTAAATTGCTTATGCTGGCTTTCAGCTTGAGATCTTCCTGCCTCAGCCTCCAGAGCTGCTGGGATTACAGATTTGCCACACCATGCCTGGCTTTCATATGATTTTTTAAATTTGTTCTACATAGTCTTACATATTGGAGGGAATTGTTGTTACATATTCATGCATAGCTGGATATTGATATAGTGAGATAGTAAATTAAAACCAATCCTAGTCCAGGATCTACCCCCCTTCATCCATTCCCTAAACTCACGTCCTCTGTAATCCCCCCATACTATAATTTGAAATGAACATATACATGTATATTAATTTTTGACATTTCTGAATTTCTCTGCCTACCTGGGTATAGTTAAGCTTCTAATGGGAGTTGAGTATTCCCAGTTGTATTGATAAACCCTCTTGACCTTCCCTCCCCTCCATGAACCATATGATTTTTATAAAACCACAGATGTCTCCTTTGTTACCTGGGACAAGGTGAAACACAAATCCTCCCAAATTCCTCCCCCCCCCCTTTTTTTTTTCTTTATTCATTGTAGATATACATAATATTAGGGTTCATTTTGACACAATTATACAAGAATGGAATATAATTTACTTCAATTCAGTCCCTGGTTCTTCCCTTTCCCTCCTCTAACCCCTCCCACCCCACTCTACCTTCATTTTCCTCTACCATTCTTTTTTTTAAATCTCATAAATGGCTGAGGACTGGAGCAGTTGGTCAGTGGTTACAACACTTGCCTGACAAGCGCAAGGACGCAGGTTCGCACCCCAGCACCGTGTACACAAGGAAATGTCAGAGCATGGAAAGCCACAGGAAAAACTAAATAAAATAATTCTCTCTCTCTCCCCACCCCTTTAAAAAATAAATAAATAAAAATAAATGATTGGCTGATCTGCTTGTCCCCAGTGACCAACCAGAACAAAAAGCATGTTAAACAAACTTTGATAGCCTCCCTGGGTCTCTGTACTTTCACCTACCCTAAGCCTGAACAAACAAGTAAACCCTCCTTAACAGCTCCTCCCAAGAATAAGCTGGCCTCAGGGTAAAACATTCTCTGATCTGCTATCAGTCCATCCAGCCTTTCAGTTTACTTCCCTGCCAGTCAGGGAATAGTCCTCCTCTTTCTACTACAGTCACCCCAGCCCCTCCCTACACAATAATTCTTTCAATTAAAGTCTCTCCTTACTAAGTCATATTTTCAATTGACAATATACATGTGGTTATTGAGCATAAAGAAAAATATAGGGCATATGTCAACATAAGTAACCTTAAGAGAAGGTGTGGAGAGACATGAAGGTATAGTTCAGGGGTAAAGAGAGAAGCACTTAGCATGCCTGAGGCCCTAGGTTCAAAAAAAGAATGAGGGGGAAGAAACAGGAAAAAAATTCAGGGCAAATAGTGATGATGAAAGAAAAAAACGAATCTACTGGGTGTGGTCACACACACCAATAATCCCAGCTACTTAGGAGGTTGAGGCAGGAGGGTCTCAAATTCAAGGCCAATCTAAGCAATTCAGCAATACCCTGTCCCAAAATAAAATAAAAGCCTGTGGATTTAGCTCAGTGATAAGAGTGTCACTGTGTTCAATCCCCAGAATCAAAAAAGGAGAAGGAGAGGGAGGAGGAGAAAAGAAAGGGAAAAAAGTCTCTGTAATCTTAAGGCCAGTCTCAGCAATTTAATGAGACCCTCAATGACTTAGCAGGAACCTGCCTCAAATTAAAAAAATAAAAATAAATAAATAGAAAGGTCAGGGCTGGAGGGGTGGTTTAGTGGTATCAAGTGTGAGGACCCAGGTTCAAACCCCAGCACCCCCAGCACCACATACACAACTAAGTGTTAGAGCAACGAAAACCAGATGAAAAGCTAAATAAAGTTGATTCCCTATTAAAAAAAAAAATAGAAAGGTCTGTGGATGTAACTCAGTGACAGAGTGTCTCTGGGTACAAACCCCAGTACCAAAAAAAAAATAATAAGACACTAAATTGACAGTAATTTGTCAGCAGCCAAAGAAAACATCACAGATATATACACACTAATTTGTAAAGATCATAATACACTATCAAATAAAAAAGCAAGTTGCAGAGTATTAGTATAATGTATTTCCAATTTAATAAAAGCCACCAATTAAGTAAGAAAATATCAATATTAATACATATACATCTATATAAACATTTTTACCCTTACTTGTGTTTACATGTACAACAGTAGGGTATAAAAAATACATATCAAATAATTGATAATGGTTAAATCATGGGAGTGATCAGGAATCAAGGTTGAATAAAGGAGAAGTTGCCTTATATATCTCCCCCCCATACTGGGGATTGAATTTGGGGTGCTTTGCCACTGAACTACATCCCCAGTCCCCTCTTCCTCTTCTTCTCCTTCTCCCCCTCCTCCTCCTCCTTCTTCCTTCTTTCTTTTTTCTTCTTTCTTCTTTTTTAAGGCAGGGCCTCACTAAATTTGGGGTGTTATGCCACTGAGCTACATCCTAGTCTCCTCCTCCTTTTCCTCCTCCTCCTCCTCCCCTTCTTCCTCCTCCTCCTCTTCCTCTTCCTCTTCCTCTTCCTCCTCCTCCTCCTCCTCCTCTTCTTCTTCTTCTTCTTCTTCTTTTTCTCCTTCTCCCCCCTCCTGCTTCTTCCTTCTTTCTTCTTTCTTTTTCTCTCTTCTTTTTTTATGACAGGGCCTCACTAAATTGTTTTGCCACTGAGCTATATCCCTAGTCTCCTCCTTCTCTTCTTCCTCTTCCTTCTCTTCCTCCTCCTCTTCCTCCTCCTTCTCCTCCTTCATTCTTTCATCTTTCTTCCTTCTTCTTTTTTAAGTCAGGGCCTCACTAAATTGTAGGGCCTTGCTAACTTGCTGAGGCTGGCATTGACCTTGTGAGATCCTCCTGCCTCAGTTCTCCAGAGTCCTTGGAATTACAGGTATGTACCACAGCACCCAGCTGCCTTATATATCTTCATTTTCTTATGGCATACTGTACATTCATGATTTGGGAATGGGAGGGGTGGGTTAAAATAGCTAAAATGTGTACTTTTGTGATTTAAAAAATATTTAGTTAGCTGCGTGCAGTGTGCATGCCTGTAGTCCCAGCGACCCAGGAGCCTGAGGCAGGAGAATCACAAGTTCAAGGCCAACCTCAGCAACTTAGCAAGACCGTAACCAACATAGCAAAACCCTGTCTTAAAAATTGAAAATACAAAAGAATGACTGGGAATGTACCTGAATGGTCAATCACCCCTAGATTCAATCCCCAATACCCCCCCAAAAATGAGGGCATTTTCCAACAGACCACATTAATCTTCATTTAAAACATATTAAGCTTAATGTATCACTTTCAGGGGAAGATGGGGACCAGGAAATAGTCAACCACTGAAACAGTTTCTAAAGTTACAAAGTTGTACGTATTTTCTAAGCACAAGGCCCTCTTCAGAAAGTACCAAATAGTACTTTCTAGCATTGCTCTAAAATGAGCTCATTCCCTTACTGAGGAATATTGATCAGTCTACATTATTTTGGTATCAGGATTAAAATACATTGAGTCGATCTGTTGGCCCCAATCCACAAGTTTTGTCAAAAGAAATGTTCTGGAAAAAATTTTAGTTGTTGGTTTAGGTTTTTGCACATAATAACCTTACTTATCACATAGAAAATAATAACAATAATAACAACCACGTACTGGGCAGCTACAGAGTACCAGATACTTACATTATTTATTGTATATATATCAAATCACCCCAGATCTTTGTGGCTTCAAACACAATCATTTTATTATCTCCTGTGGTTTCTGTGGGTCAGGAACTCAGGAAAGCATGGGCCAGGCAATTCTGGCTCTAGGTCTCTTTTGCCGTTATATTAGAAGGTAGTTGAAGTTAGAAGGTAAGGGGTGGAGTGTGAGACTAGGGTTGGAATACCTAACCCCTGACCAGCACCTCTCTGCAGCCTCTTAGTTTCAGGAACTCTGTAGACTAATTTGGACTTCCTCACAGCCTGATGCCTTTAGGGTATTTTGGTCCACTTACTTGGCAGCTGGTCCTTCCCCACAGTGTCCTAAGAGAAAAAAGCCAAAGAATATTGTCAATGTCCTCCCACCAAAGACTACCAAAAAGTCTCTTCTTACTAAATAGGATGTGTGATTTTTTTATTTGACAATGTATTATAGTTATATGAACATGGAGGAAAGCAAAGGATAGAGGTCAATATAAGTAACGTTAAAAGAATACGGAGATGCAGAAAGCAAGGGGAAAAAACTGCACCTAAAAAACAAGAAACAACTCCAGTAGGAATGATATAGTCCCTTTACTGAAGTGTATGCTTTTGTATAAATGCAAAAGATTAAAATATAGTTTAGATGTTAATGAACATGTAGTGGCAACATTTGTACTCCCAGTGGCTCAGGAGGTGGAGGCAGGAGGATTGAGAGTTCAAAGCCAGCCTCAGCAACTTATAGAGGCCCTAAGGAACTTAGCAAGACCCCATCTCAAAAAAAAAAAAAAAAAAAAAGAGCTGGGGATGCACCTCAGTGGTTAAATTTCTCTGGGTTTAATCCCTGGTACCAAAAAAAAAAAAAAAGTTGATGAATATATATGTATTAAACAAGTTGAATTTATTCCTCTTTACAGTAAGAGAGAATACATACCGTAAAGAAACCATGATGGGGCTGGAGTGGTGGCTCAGTGGTTTCAGAGCTTGCCTGGCAAGCATAAGGACTAGGGTTCAAACCCCAGCACCATGTACACAACTGAGTGTTGGAGCAACGAAGGCCATGTGAAAAACGAAATAAAGTTGCTTCTCTTTAAAAAAAAAAAAAGAAAAGAAAGAAACCATGAATGTCTTAGACAGTATTAGAAAGAACCTAGTAGGGGCTGGAGCAGCAGTTCAGTGGTTACAGCACTTGCCTGGCAAGTGCAAGGAACCAGGTTTGAATCCAGGCACCATACATAATTAAATGTCAGAAAAACAAAACCCAGATGAAAAAATAAACTTGATGTTCTCTTATAAAAAAAATAAATAAAAAGAGGGCTGGAGCAGTGGCTCAGTGGTTATGGCACTTGCCTGGTATGAGCAAGTACACAAGTTCAAACGCCAGCACCACGTACACAACCAAGTCTCGGAGCAACAAAAGCCACATGAAAACCTAAATAAAATTGATACACTCTTTCTCTCTTCCTCACTGTCCCTCTCTCTTTTATTAAAAAGTAATAATAAATAAATAAATAAATAAATAAATAAAATAGAAAGAACCTAGTACAGTCTGTCCTTTGCACCTCCTGGTTCTACTTCCTTGGATTCATGAACCACAAATCACAGATATTGTCATTCGTATATATATATATACACACATACATATCTTGTCATATGACACATATATACATATATATATATATATTTATATTTGTACTGAGATTGAACCCAGGGGTGGTTTATCACTGAGCTACATCCCCAAACCTTTTTGAGACAGGGTCTTGCTAAATCACTGAGGCTGGCCTAGAATTTGCAACCCTCCTGGGTCAACCTCCCAAACCACTGGGATTACAGGCATGTGCCACCATGCCCAGCTTACAAATTTTTTAAAACTTGTGTTTGAATTAAATTGAAAAGGTACAAGTTTTCTTATTATTGTTGTTTTGGCGGGTTTCTTTTTTCTTTTTCTTTTTTTTCTTTTTTGGCACTGGGGATTGAACCCAGGGGCACCTAACTACTGAGCCACATCCCTAGCCCTTTTGATTCTTGCTTTGAAACAGGGTCTCTATAAGCTGTTTAGGGCCTCACTAAATTGCTGATGCTGTCCTCAAACTTGCAAATTTCCTGCCTCAGCCTCCTGAGTCTTTGGAATGATAGACGTGCACCACCCTGTCTGGTCAGATTTTTTTGCTTCTCATCATTCCCTAAACAATGCAATACAACAACTATTGCATAACACATTGTATTAGATATGATAAGTAATCTAGGAGGAAGCCAGGCACAGTGGGATGTGCCTGTGGTTCCAGCTGCTCAGGAGGCTGAGGCTGAAGGATGGTTTGAATCCCCAAGTTTGACACTAGCATGGGCAACACAGTGAAATGCTGTCTCATAATTAATTAATAGATATAAATATAAATGAAGTATGCAGGGGGATGTATGTAAGTCATATGCAAATATTTTCCCATTTTATTTGTTTCCTTGTTTTTTCAGTACTGGGGATTGAACCCAGGGGCACTCTACCACTGAGCTATATCCACAGCTCTATTTGTGTATGCGTGTGTGTGTGTGTGTTGGCATCTTACTAAGTTGCTCGGGCTGATTTCAAACTTGCTGTCCTCCTTCCTCAGTCACCCGAATTGCTGGCATGCACCACCAAACCCAGCTATTATTCCATTTTGTTTATTTTTCTAGTACTGGAGATTGAACCCAAGGACACTTTACTACTGAACTACATCCCCAATCCTTTTTATTTTATTTTTATTTATTTTATTTTATTTATTTATTTATTTATTTATTTTTAATGTGGTGCTGGGGATCAAACCTAGGGTTACATACATGCCAAACAAGTGCACTACCAGTGAGCCATATCCGCAGCCCTTTGTATTTTTTATTTTAAGACAGGGTCTCACTAAGTTACTAATCTGGCCTCCATCTTGGGATCCTCCTGCCTCCGATTCCTGAATCACTGGAAATACAGGCTTGTATCATTATGCCCAGCCACTATTCCATTTTAAATAATGGGCTAGGAAAAAAAAAAAATAAATAAATAATGGAATGGAGCACCCTTGGATTATGCTATCTGTGGGAGGGTGGAGTTCCTGGATCCAATCCCCAGTAGATTTGGACTGAATAGGATAAGGGAAGCAAGATGACAGTTGATTAAAAAGATTCTCTGGCCGTTGTCCCCACGGGCACACCAAGTTGAACAGCTATTTATGCACCAAACTACCTTTATAAGCCCTAAGAAAATCAGGTGAGAGACCACAGTGTTGCTTTTAGTTTAAGAAAATGGAAACATGTATTGAAGAAGGCAGGAAAGGAAGAATTCTCTGCATCACCCCTGCCCCAACTCTAAGCACCCAGTGTGGAGGGAGAGGCCTCCTGCTTGGGGAAGGAAGAGAGAAGTGAGTCTTGGCCTTGGACTTGAAGCACAGACCCAGATCCACCACAGTAAATCCCAGTGCTAGGAAAAGCCCCATGGCATACCAGCAGACTGAGCTGCTGGATATGTGTTAGGCAGTCAGTCACTTGCCTCAACACAGCTCCTTCAATCTCAGGCAGTAGACAGGGAGCAAGACCCCGCCCACTGGAGAGCAGGGCAGTAGAACTACCACAGGGTTTTGTCTTGGGCCAGAGCCAGGCTCACAAGGTTAGAGAGGAGTCTATTTTCTCTCTCTCCCTCCTTCTCTCATTCTTTCTCTCTCTCCCTCCCTCTCTCCCTCCCTCCTTCCCTCTCTCATGCTCTCTGTCCATCCCTCTCTTAAAATAAATAAATAAATAAATAACAATGGTGGTGCATACCTGTAATCCCAGCAACTGAGAAGGATGAGTTGTTTAAGACCAGCCTTGGCAAGTCAGTGAGATCCTATGTCAAAATAAAATTACAAAAGGAGCTGGAGATGTGACTCAGTGGGTAAGTTCCTATGGATTCAACCCCCAGTACATAATAATAATAATAATAATAATAATAATAATAATAATAATAATAATAACAGAAAACTTCCCAAACCTACAGAAGGTTACAAATATTCAGGTACAG
Source organism: Aplodontia rufa (assembly GCA_004027875.1). NCBI lineage: Eukaryota > Metazoa > Chordata > Mammalia > Rodentia > Aplodontiidae > Aplodontia > Aplodontia rufa. The sequence continues at coordinate 10,567 of PVKS010033187.1, forward strand.
GAAGGTCAAATATCATCAGTCAAGTTGTACTCAGCTAAGTGTACCAAAAGACATTTTACAAGCCTGGCATGGTGTCACATGATTATAACCTCAGCAACTCTGGAGACTGAGACAGGAGGAAGACAAGATCGAGGCCAGCTTAGGCAACTTAGCAAGATCCTATCTCAAAATAAATAGGGATGGGAATGTAGTTCAGTGCTAGAATGCCTCTAGTTCAATCCCCAGTAAAAAACACAAAGTCACCCTATAGTCAAGCTTTCAAAGGTAAAAGATAGGGGCTGGTGCGGTGGCTCAGCGGTTTCTGTGCTTGCCTGGTGAGCACGAGGACCTGGGTTCAAACCCCAGCACCACGTACACAACTAAGTGTTGGAGCAACTAAAGCCATGTGAAAAACTAAATAAAGTTGTTTCTCTCTTTCTCTGTCTCTCTCACTGTCCCTCTCTCTTTAAAAAAAAAAAGGGTAAAAGATAAAGATTCTCAAGACTGCAAGAGAAAAAGGAATAAATAACATATAAGAGTGTCCCAATTTGCCTGAATATAGACCTCTCAGAAGAAACTTTGTAGGCCAAGATGGCATGAGATTTTCACAGTACTGAAGGAAAAAACTCAACCAAGAATCTTGTCCCCAGCAAAGCTATTCTTTAGAAAGGAAGAAGAGATAAAGACATACCCAGACAAACAAAAGCTGAGAAAATATATTTCTACCAAGTCTATAAGAAATGCTAAAGGAAGTTCTTCAAACTGAAAGGAAGAGGCATTAATGACTAAGAAGAAAACATGGAAAGGGATACAATCACTGGTAAGAGAAATTGTATGAACAAATTAAGAATGCTATAATATTATAGGCATAGCATGTAAACCATTCATGTTCAGTTTGAAGAGTACAAAACAAAACAATTAAAAATAATAACAGTGTGGTGATGCACATGTATAATCCCAGCTACTGAGGAGGGTGAGTCAGGAAGATCAAAAGTTTAAACCAACTCCAGAAACTTAGTAAAAAAAAAAAAAAAGAAAAAGAACAATTAAAAATTAAAAAATCTGAGGATGTAGTTCAGTGGTAAAGCACCCTGTGTTCAATCCCCAGTACAATAAATAAGTAAAAACAGCTGGGTGTGGTGGTGCACACTGTGATCTCAGCTATTCAGTAAACTAAGGAAAGAAGATTGCAAGCTGGAGACCAGCCTGGCCAATTTAGCAAGACCTTGTTCCCAAAGAAACATCTGAGAAAGGCTGGGGAGATAGTTCAGTGGTAGAACACTTGCATGCATGAGGCTCTGGGTTCAAGCTGCAGTACTGCAATAAATAAATAAATACACACATACATACATACATACATACTGCATTAGCAGTGTTGTGGCATGAGCCTGTAGTCCCAGCTACTTGGGACAGTTAAGCAGGAGGGATCACTAGAACCCAACAGTCCAAGACCAGCCTGAGCAATAGATTTGGTTTTGACAGTCCTGTCTCAAAACAGTTATTTTAGTCAGCTTTTTTGCCGCTATGACTAAAAGACCCAACAAGAATAACTTTAGGAGGAAAAGTTTATTTTAGGGCTCACAGTTTCGTAGGTCTTAATCTATAGAAGACCAGCTCCGTTTCTTGGGGCTCAAGGTGAGGCAGAACATCACTGCAGAAGAGTGTGCCAGAGGGAGGTGGGTCAAGGCATGGCTCCAGGAAGCAGAAAGACTTCACATCAGATACAAAATATATATATATCCCAAAGGCATGCCCCCAATGACTCACCTTCTCCAGTCATACTCTATCCCCCTTCAGTTGCCAGTTAATCCCTACCAGAAAATTAACACACTGCTTGGGTTAAGATTCTTATAACCCAATCATTCCACCTCAGCCTTTGCATTGTCTAACATATGGAGCTTTGGGGGAACACCTTTCATCAAAACCATAACAAGAGGAGACTGGGGTATTGCTCAGTGGTAGAGTACACGATTAGTATGTGGAAGACCCTGAATTGAACCCTAGCACCACAAAAGAAGAGATGAAGATGAAGGAGGAGGAGGAGGAGGAGGAGAGGAGGAGGAAAAGAGGAGGAGGAGGAAGAGAAGAGGAGGAGGAGGAGGAGGAGGAGGAGGAAGAAGAAGAAGAAGAAGAAGAAGAAGAAGAAGAAGAAGAAGAAGAAGAAGAAGAAGAAGAAGAAGAAGAAGAAGAAGAAGAAGAACTACATTAAGAATTAAGAGTTAGGCAGTAAAGAAAGATATAACTGGGATGACTAAAATATAAAATGTTGGGAGGAATGGAATGCAATTGGAGCATTTTGTAAATCTTCACTTATTCTTTTGTTTGGTTGGTTTTTGCTGCTCTTATCTTACCATCACATCAAGTTGCTACCTTTTCAAAATAGCATTTTATAATCAAAAGATTTTTTTAAGTCTCATGTTAATTACAAAGCAAAAATCTACAATAGGGGGGCTGGAGTGGTGGCTCAGCAGTTACAGCGCTTGCCTGGCATGCACAAGTACATAAGTTCAAACCCCAGCACCACATACCCAACCAGTGTCAGAGCAACAAAAGCCATGTAAAAAACTCAATAAAAATTGATTCTCTCTCTCACTGTCCTTCTCTCTTTAAAAAAAAAAAAACTGCAATAGGCAAACTGTTAGCTTTCTGTCACTGTGACAAAATATCTGAGAACATCAAGTTAAAGAAGAAAAAAATTATTTTGGCTCATGGTTTCAGAGGTTTTTAGTTCATGGTCACTTGGCTCCATTGAGACAGTGGTGAAGCAGAACATGTTGACAGGGAGCACATGATAGAGCAAAGTTGTTTACCTTGTGGTGGACAGGAGGCAGAGAGGGCCACAGGACAGGATGGAGATGAAATATACCCTTGAAGAAAATACCCCCAATGACCTACTTCCTCCTATTATACCCCACCTCCTAAAGTTTCCACCACTTGCCAATAGTCCATTAAGTTATTAATCCATAAGTGAATTAACACATTGATGAGGTCAAAGCCCTCATGACTTAATCACCTCCCAAAGGCTGCACCTCTGCAGATGACTACACTGGGGACAAATCTACAACACATGAGGTTTAGGGAACATTTAAGGTCCAAAACATAACACAAACCAAAAAATAATAAATTAGGAATTAATCCACACTACTAGAGTAACTCACTTGATCACAAAGGAAGGCTGTAAGAGGAAAAAAGAAAGAAAAGAGCTACAATAAAACCAGAAAACAGAGCCTCCTCCTGCCTGCTCATCTTCTGTCTCTTCTCTCACCTCCTAACTAGGGCTCTTCTCTCTCCTCTTTTCTCCCCACCCCATTCAATTTCTCCCTCTCCCTGTCTTTCCTTTCCCTTCATTTCTCCCCTCTTCTGTACGCTTCCACCTCTCTCCTCACTTCCTGCTAAAAAAACAAACAAACAAACCAGAAAACAAGTTACATAATGGATGTACTAAGATCTTTCCTAGTAATAATTATCTTAAATGTAAATAGATTAAACTTCAATTAAAAAATATAGATTGACTGAATTAATTTAAAAATATGACCAAACTATGTATTACTTAACAAGAAACTCTCTTTACCTCTGAAGACTCAAACTGAAGGGATGGAATATGATATTTCATGCAGGGCAGGAGCAGAGGCTCAGTAGTTACGGCGTGTTTCTGGCATATGCAAGGACCTGGGTTCAAACCCCAGCACCACATATAGAACTAAGTGTCACAACAGTGGAAACCAGACGAAAAACTAAATAAAATTGATTCTCTCTTTCTCTCTCCCTTTCTCTCTCTGTCACTATCCAAAGAAAAAAAAGATATTCATCAAATGAAATCCAAAGAAAGCAGGGGTAGCTATCCTATACAAAATAAACTTTAAATCAAAAGTTTATAAGGAGACAAGGAAGTTCATTATATAATGATGTGTTAGATCAGTAAGAGGAAATAACAATTCTTAACGAATACAGAGCTGTGGTGCACCTGTAATCCCAGTGACTTGGGAGGCTAAGACAGGAGGATCAAAAGTCCAAGGTCAGCTTGGGCAACTTAGCAAGACCCCATCTCAAAATAAAGTTGTAAAATGAATAGGATTATAGCTCAGTAGTGGAATACTTGCCTAGCATGCTTAAGACCCTGGGTCAATCCCCAGTACCACAAAATAAACATATATATTTATTATCTATATATATGTTTATTAGAGATTATATATATATACACATATATCTGTATGTATGTATATATATGTATGTATCCAATGGAGCATCCAATTATATAAAGCAAATATCAATAAAGATTTTACCACTTTCAGCAATGGGCAGATCATTCAGACAAAAAATCAATAATGAAACAACAGTGTTAAATTACACTCTAGGCCAAATGGACCTGATAAACGGCTACAGAACACTTCATCCAACAGCTGCTGAATGCTTATTTTTCTCATGAGTACGTAGAACATTCTCTAGTACAAGCCATATAATAAGCCAGAAAATAAGTCTCAACAAATATTTTAAAAGTTGAAATAATGTCAAGCATCATTTCTAAACCACATTGCAATAAAACTAGAATTCAATGACAAGAAAAGCTTTGGAAACTATATAAATTCATGGAAATTCAACCACTTAGTTTTGAACAACCAATGAACCAAGGATGAAATCAAGAATGCATTTTAAAATTTCTTGAAACAAGTGAAAATGGAACACAACATGTCAAAACTTATGTAATACAGCAAAAGCAATACTAAGGGAGAATTTTATAGGAATCAATGCCTATATATGAAAAAAGTAGCACATGCCTATAATTCTAGCTACTTTGGAGGCTGAGGCAGGAGCATTGCAAGTTTGAGGCTAGCCTGGAAAAAAATTTTTTTTTTTTTTTTTTAAGGAGAGAGGGACAGTTAGAGAGAGAGAATGAATTTTATTTAGTTTTTCATGTGGCTTTCATTGCTCTAACACTTTGCTGTGTATGTGGTGCTGGGGTTCAAACCCATGTCCTCACATATGCCAGGCATGTGCGGTTAACTGCTGAGCTACTGCTCTAGCCCCAGCAAGACTCTTTCTTAAAAATTAAAAAATAAGGGGCTGGAATTAGAGTGCTTGCCTGGCATGCACAAGGACCGAGGTTTGAACCCCAGCACCACATACACAACTAAATGTCAGAGAAACAAAAGCCAGATGAAAAAATAAACAAAATTGATTCCCTCTCTCTCTCTTTCCCTCCCTCCCTCTAAAAAATAATTAAAAATAAAATAAAACAAAAATTTCAAAACAGGAAAGAGTTCAAATAAATAATATATCTCTGCATTTCAAGGAACAAGAAAAATAACAACAAATCAAATCAAAATGAGCAGGAGGAAAAGCAGAATAAAAAGCAGACCAGAAATAAATTAAATGGAGACAAAGAAAAAAAAAGTCATTAAAGGGGTTGGAGCAGTAGCTCAGCAGTTATGGTGCTTGCCCAGCATGTGCAAGGACGTAGATTTGAAACCCAGCACCATGTATGCAATGAAGTGTCGGAGCAACGAAAGCCACATGAAAAACTAAATAAAATGAATTCCCCCATCCCTTTCTTTTATATTAAAAAAGTCAATGAAGCAAAGATCTGTTTCATCCAAATTCACTAAACTATTCATCCAAACACTTAAATAACTAATACCTAAACCACTGATACCTAAACCATATAGGACACACATGAAAGAAAGAAAGAAGAAAAGAAGGCCAATATCCTTGATGTACAACAAAATGCTAGCAGACCAAATTCAACAGCACACTGAAAAGATTACTTACCATAATCAAGTGGAATTAACCTCAGAGATGCAAGGATAATTTGATAAATGCGAATTAATAAATAAGATACAATTCACAACATAATGAAGGATAAAAATCATAATGTGGAAATATATTTTATAAAATTCAGTATTCTTCATGATAAAACTGCTGAATAAATTAGTATTAGAAGGTTCATACCTCAACATAATAAAAGCCATTTATAATAAGCCAACAGTTAACAATATACTGAATGAAAAAGAGCTAAGATCTTTCTCTCTGATATCTGAAACAGATAACTTTTCCTCTTTTATTCAACCTAGTTCTGGAAATCCTAGGCAGAACAATCAGGTAAGAGAAAGAAATACAGGATATCTGCTGGGAGTCAGCCCCAGCTGAACTGGGGTCCCCGAAGGAGGAGTGGAGTCGGAGGGGAGGAACGGCTGGAACCTCCAGGACAAGTTGCAAGCAGGCACAGTCCCCTGCTTGAGCAAAATGCCATTCGTTCTTTACTGGTGAACATTTTTTATACAGGAGCACAAGCAAGACTTTCATTATCTGCTTCATTATACAATTCTCTTTTCAGTTTCCCAGTAAACTTAACATATCAACCATTAGTACAGTTTATGTCTTCGACCTTCCCACCACATAGACCACATATAACTAATTGGTGTAAACTGTTGCCTTTTTTCCTTCAGAGACTTCTTCAAACCATTGCCTCATTTGATAAGAGAAGCATTTGAAGTTTTCTGTGCTACGTTAATCTAGAAGCCCTATCTTAGCATAAGTGAAAAGTTTTTTATTAGCTAGGGACCAAATGTAGCTATTTGGTTCAAACTGTTTTAGGGCACCAGACGAAAAACTATCCACTTTATCATAAAGTCATGGTCAAATCTTTATAGACTGTTTCATGTACTGCACAGAGAAGCTTTATTTTCCAAAAGAATAATATCATTCTTAGTTCTTTAAACCTGCTTTAATCACTTTCCCAAACTACATCTCCCTATCTTGTCCAGAGGCTACTTAATTAGCTAGACTACATTATAGGCTGTTATACCCTTATACCCTACTAACTGCAGACCTAAAATTATTATGTCACTGTGACCTTACTAGATATATTATAGTTATCTTAGGTCCTATAACTGTTAATTCTATAAAATATTTGTGCTTCTTAATCTATGGGCTAAGAGGTAAAATCTAACTTCTACAAAGACAAGAAAGGCAAATGTGACTTATTTACTGCTAAGGGGTCAAAACTAAACCTCTGCAAGAACAGGAAAGGTAAACATGTCTTTCCGTAGATGTTTCACGTATTACACTTTCTTTGTTCCTTAGTACTAATTATTTTGCTTTCTATATCCAATTTCATTTTAAAGTCAGTATAGCTTTATTATCCATGATTTCTATATGTGTTATTACTAATACTCTTCTCAACAATCCACAACAGTTGTTTGAGTAATGCAATTCTTATAACAATCAGAAAGTATCCAGTTTAAGTAAATTCATAATACATATAATCACTAGAACACAGCCAATTCCTAGAAGGGATGGTTTTGGCAATCTCCTGGAATGCCGGCTTTGCCAGGACCTTCCCCAAGTCTGGACTTTGTCAGACAGAAGCTTGGTGGACATTGCCTCCTCCAGATATCCAAATAAGAAAAGAAGAAATCAAATGTTACTTTTGACATGATCTTATATATAGAACCCCTCCAAAAAAATAAAAACCACCAAAAAAAAACTGTTAGAATTAATAAATTCAACAAAGTTGCAGAATATAAAAGTCAACATACAAAAATCAGGAGTGTTGATAGATATGTACCAATAGCAACTTATCAAAATAGAAATCAAGAAAAAAATAATAAGGTATGGCTCATGGGTAGAGTGCTTGTCTAGCATGTGTAAGACTCTAGGTTCAGTCTCCAGCACCGCTCCCCACTCAACACACACACACAACTGTGAATTTTAAGCCAGATGTGGTGGTGCATGCCTACGATTCCACAAAAAGACTCAGGAGGCAAAGGCAGAAGGATCACAAGTTCAAGACCAGCCTGTGCAATTTAGGGAGACCCTATCTCAAAAAAAAATTTTTTTTTTCACTGACAGAATCATTAAGCTTTTATTCATATGTTAGTGTGAGAATATAGTAGGCATCATAAATAGGGGCATTACTATTTAAAAGGTGTGAGTTATACACCTCTAAGAGATTGTATAATAATTACATTTATTTCCTAGGGCTAAAATTACTAAATAAAAGAGACTGGCTAGCCTAAACAACTAAAATTTATTTTCTCACAGTTATGGGGGTTGAAAATTCAAAATCAAGGTGTCAATAGTGTGAATTTCTTCTGAGACCTCTCTTCATATGTCACAGATGGTTACTCTGTTCTCTTTCATTGCAGCTTTTGGTCTGTGAATCTGGAGCTCCTTTGTGTGTCCAAATATTCTCTTTCTATAGGGTACCTGTCAGACTAGGGTCTGCAAGGAAGCTGCAGATCCAGGCCCCTGAACCAGGGGTCGTGACTCTGAGACCTGGGTCCTTTCTGTTTGCTAAGCTGCACAGGCCACAGCCTTTCCTACCTCAGTGATTCATCCACAACCTGTGGCAGTCTCTCTCTCAGGGAAGCTAACAGGCTCTTCTGGGGGAGGCGGCAGCTCCTCCCCTGGGGGCCTAAGGTGACAAGCCAGAGGCAGGACTGAAGGGCCCTCTGCTAGAGCCTGTGGAGGGGATGAGGGAGGGGCAGGTTTAGCTGCTCCAGGTCTGAAATGAGTGAGGGCCCATCATCAAGGGGCAGCAGGCCGGCAGGAGTCGGTGGCAGAGGTGGGAGGTGGCAGGAGGAGGTCCAGGTCACCAAGAGTGTCCTTGCCATCTCACGTGCCAGGAATTTTAAAAAATAAAAAAAAATTACTTTTTAAACTTGATGATGTAGCTCTGTTGTACAGCACTTGCCTAGTACGTGCAAGGTCCTGAGTTTAATCTCTAGTATCACAAAAAGAAAAAGAAGGGGGGAAGGAGGAGGGAGGAAAGAAGGAATGGAGGAAGATAAGAAGGAAAAAAAGAAACCAAGCAAACAACTGGGCATGGTGACACATGCATATAATCCCAGCTACTTAGGAAGCTGAGACAAAAAGATTGCATGTTCAAGACCAGGTTAGACAACATAATGAGATTCTATCTCAAAAAAAAAAAAGTGGGGGGGAGGTTGGGGATTTAGCTCAGTGGCAGAGCCCTTGCCTAGCACACAAGGCCCCAAGTTCAGTCCTCAGCCCTGAAAAAAAAAAGAAAAAAAAATTAAAGGGTGGGGGAGGTAGCTCAGTGTTAGAGCCCTTGCTTAAATATACAACGCCATGGGTTCAACGCCTGGTACTGCAAAATAGAGAGAGATAGAGATAGATTAGATAGAGAAAGAGAGAGAGTGAGAGAGAGCATTCCATTTATATAATAGCTACCAAAAAAATAAGAAAATAATTATGAATAACTATGGAAGATTACTTATTTGTTTTGGTGGGGGATTTTTTGTTTGTTTGTTTGTTTGGTCAGGGATTGAACTCAGCGGGTCTTAATTACTGAGCCACAACCTCAGTCCTTTTTGATTTTATTTTGAGACAGGGTCTCACTAAGTTGTTTAGGGCCTCACTAAATTGCTGAGGGTGGCTTTGAACTTGCAATCCTCTTGCCTCAGCCTCCAAAGCTGCTGGGATTATAGGCATGCTCCATGGCACCTGGTCAGAGACGGAAGATCTCTATAATGAAAATAATTAAACATTGATGAAAGAAATTGAAGATGGCACAATAAAAGTAGAAAGACATTACATGTTCATGGATTGGAAGAAACAATATTGTTAAAACACCCATACTACACAAAGAGGTTTACAGATTCAGTGCAATCTCTATCAAAATACTAATGCCATTCTTCATAAAACTAAAATAAAAACCTAAAATTCATATGGAACCAACAAAGCAGGACACATTACCTGATTTTAAAATATACCGCAAACACATAGTAATCACAACAGATGGTATTTTCATAAAAACAGATGCAGAGACCATTGGAACAGAATAGGGACCCAAAAAGTAAAGCTATTCAGCTACAGTCAACTGATTTCAACAAAGGTGCTAAGAGCATGCTTTGGAGGAGGGCTAGTCTTTTCAATAAACAGTATTGGGAAAATTGGATATCCACATGCAGAAGAATGAAGCTAGACCCCTATCCCACATCAGTTAGAAAAATTAACTCAAAAATATATTAAAGACTTAATGTAAGACCTGAAATATGAAACCACTTGATTAAAACATAGGAAAAATGTTTCAGGACATTGGAATGGGCAAAGATTTCCAAAAGCATAGGAAATAAAAGGTAAAACAGACAAATGGGATTATATTAAACTAAAAAGCTACTAAAGGAAAAAGTGAACGGAGTATACAGACAATCTACAGAATGGGAGAAAATATTTACAAACCATACACCTAACTGTTAGGTAAAATTTGATCTAGGCAACACCATTTTGAATCTTATCCTCCAACTTAGAACAAGATACTCTTATCCCTAAACCCCAGACCCACCTACAATACTTGCCATCATGCAAAGAAATCCTAAATACTCCCTGATAAGAAAGGACCCTTCTCTGACAACTCCCTAGAATGCCCTAATCTTTTTTCCCATAGTCCTTTATACCTACCCCTAGTCTGTAAGTGGAAGAGTGTACTGGGGCCCCCTCTGCAGGTTTCTCCCAATAAACCTGTGTTACTGTTGAGCCTTGGTCACTCTCCTATTTCCTCTGCTCGATTCTTTCCTCGCCCTGGAAATCCAGGATATTTAAGACACTCAGAAAACTCAATAGCAAAATAATGAATAGCCCAATTTAAAAATGAGCAATATATTTAAATAGACATTTCTCAAAAGAAGACATATAGACAGACGAGAGGTAGATGGGGAAAAATGCTAAGCATCATTAATGATCAGAAAAATGCAAAACAAAACCACAGTAAGATATCACTTCACCCCAGTAAAAAACTGTAATTATCAAAAAGACTAAAGATGGGGCTGGAGCGGTAGCTCAGTGGTTATAGTGCTTGCCTGGCATGCAAAAGTACACAAGTTCCAATCCCAGCACCACGTACATAACAAAGTTTTGGAATAATGAAAACCACATGAAAAACTAAATAAAATTGATTCTCTCTCTCTTTAAAAAAAAGAAACTAAAGATAATAAATGTTGGTGAGTGGCTGGAGTGGTGGCTCAGCAGTTTGAGTGCCTACCTGGCATGCGCAAGGACCCAGGTTCAAACCCCAGAACCATATACACAACTAGGTGTTGGAGAAATAAAAACCAGATGAAAAAGTAAATAAAACTGTTTCTCACCCTCTCTCTCTACAGTAAGTAAGTAAATAAATAAATAAATAAATGTTGGTGAGAATGGGGAGAAAAGATAAACACTGAGCACTATTGTGGGACTGTAAATTAGTACAGCCATTATTGAAAACTACAGAGTTTCTCTTAAAAATAAAAATAAAAAAATAGAACTATCAATGATCCAGCAATCCCAGCACTGGGCATATATCCAAAGGAAATGAAATCAGTGTGTCAAAGAAATGGATATCTGCACTCCAATGTCATTGCAATACTTTTCACAATATCCAAGAGACAGAAACAA
>PVKS010033188.1:0-21926 GCA_004027875.1 Aplodontia rufa
TTCAAGGATCTGGATATTAAACCAGCAACTCTACAATTGCTTGAAAAAGAAGTAGGATCGACATTACATGACATAAGGGTCAGCACAGCCTTCCTTAACAGGACTCCCATGGCGCAAGCGGTAAAATCAAGAATAAATGCATGGGATGCAATTAAACTAAAAAGCTTTTGCACAGCTAAATATTTAGTCACGAGTCTCAAGAGGGAACCTACAGAATTGGAGAAAAATTTTGCCTCCTACACCTCGGACAGAGGGCTAATATCCAGAATATACAAAGAACTCAAAAAATTAAATACCAAAATCACTAATAACCTAATTAATAAATGGGCTATGGAACTAAAAAGAAGTTTCTCAATAGAGGAAGTCCAAAAAGCCCATAAACATATGAGAAAATGCTCTACATCACTAGCAATAAGAGAAATGCAAATCAAAACTTCACTGAGATTTCACCTCACTCCGGTCAGAGTGGCAAAAATGAAGAATACAAACAATGACAGGTCCTGGAGGGGCTGTGGGAAAAGAGCAACACTGTTACACTGCTGGTGGGACTGCAAACTGGTTCAGCCACTCTGGAAAGCAGTGTGGAGACTCCTCAAAAAATTAGGGCTGGAACCACCTTTTGACCCAGCTATCCCACTCCTGGGTATCTTCCCAAAAGAACTAGAATCGACTTACTATAGGGATACAGCTTCATCAATGTTTATAGCAGCTCAATTTACTATAGCTAAATTATGGAACCAACCCAGATGCCCCTCATTTGATGAATGGATCCAAAAACTGTGGGACATGTATACAATGGAGTACTACTCGGCTATTAGAGAAAATGGATCTTATGGCATTTGCAGCCAAATGGATGGAGATGGAAAATTTTTTGCTAAGTGAAGTATCCCAAACTCAGAGACTCAAGGGCCAAATGTTTTCTCTCATTTGTGGATGCTAGAATATAAGCAGAATCAGTACATTTGATGGCTAACCTAACAATTACCTCATCATGTATGAATTCTTACATGATCATGGGGAACAGTGCTAAGATTCCTGGGGGATGTAGGGAGGGGGGAAGAAAGGGAGGAAGGGAATAGGAAGGACATCAAGGTGACCAGAGGGATGTAGTATGGGTGAATCTAATCTGAGGGGAACCTCTGACTTCCACGAGAAGTCCAATTAACTTGGGTCTTAAGTAAAGTGAAACATGGAACCATGGGGAACCCAAAGCAGGGAAACCATGGTCTGGCACAAATATTGGCTTGCTCTGTCATTACACTTTTGTTCTTGATTGTTTGATGATGAACCCCTTCTAGCTGTAAGACCATGTTTATCAAATAAAAATTTAAAAAAAATAATGTCCTTACAAGTCACTCATGTGGTAGCAAATAACAGCACTTAATTTTTGAGGCAGAATAATATTTCATTGTATGGGCATAACATGGTCCCCCTGACCTGTGATTTGTTTTTCCTTGGTTTCAGGCACTAGTGGGCAACCACAATTGAGAAATTCATTAAATGAAAATTCCAAAAAAAAAGAAAAAATACAATTCACACATTTGAAATGGCACCCCATTCTGAGTAGAGTGATGAGGCTGCACATCCCCCTCACATCAAATGCTGGTGTCCCTCACCTATTCTATCTCATGACCTGGGTGCTGCATGTCAGTCACCACCAGAGTGGTGTTTGAGAGAAGGAGACCACATTCAGAGACGTCCATTGTGGTGCATTGTTATACTGGTTCAATCATCCATGGTCACCAGTCCCTTCCTTGCCCAGGTTATAAACCAGCGTCACCACTGCTGTGCATACACAGGACACAGCAGCACAGTGTGCTTCTGCACCGGGGCTTGGAGTGCATCCCTGTGGGTAAGGGGGCACTGCACCAAGTTTCATCTACTCACCTGTCAGAGGACACTGTGACCTCCAGCAGCTGCTGTGATGGTGGTGTGCATGATCCCCTTGAGACACTCCTTCCAATTCTTGTGGATACAGACCCAGGAGTGAAGTTGGGATCCTATGGCCGTTCTCTTCATTGTTTGAGGAAGCACTGTGCTGTTCCCATCAGAGTGCATGGGCGTCCACACCCTGCTCATCCTGGAAGCCCTTATTTTCTGTGTTTATTCCCTCCCTCCCTCTCTCGCTGCCTTACTCCGTCTTTGCTGTAGTGGTCTTTGAAGCCAGAGTCTTGCACCTTCTAGGCAAGCACTCTGTCCCTGAGCCACATTTCCAGCCCTTTTTATTTTAATTTGAAATGGGCTCTTACTAAATCATCCAAGTGGCCTCAAGCTTGTGATTCTCCTGCCTCAGCCTCTGTCACACCAGTACTAACTGGTGCTTATCCTCTTGGTAAAAGGTGTCCTGGTGGGTGATGGTTTGTTACTGAGATTTTGATTTGTGTTACTCCAATAAGTATTGATTTCAAGCACCCTTTCCTGTGCTTTGGTAATTTGTGTGTTTTCTTAGGAACAGATTCTGTTCCCATCCTTAACTTCAAATCATGCCTGATCTTACTGTTCTCCATATGCTCTATACTCTCATGTGTGGAAGCTAGAGTAAAATCTAAGACAGATTGAAAGTTAACTAAGTTCAAAAATAAACTCAGCATAGGTGAATTTTCACACAAGTAGGGGGAACCATAAGTATGAAACTGGGGGAGAGAGAGGAGGTGGGGTGGGGAGTGAGGGATTAGGAAGTTATCAATGCAATTGTGAACTTTTTTTGAGGCAAAAAAAAAATCCACAGTAATCCTTATTGCTCTGCCTCTGAATATGATTTGATGTTTTTCTCTTACTGCATCTAAAATTCTTTCTTTGATTTCTCTGTTATTCATTTCCTATATGATGTGGCTCAGTGAGTTTCTCATTTGGTTAGGTCTGTTTAGTGTCCTGTAGCCGTCTTGAATTTGGATTTCTGTGTCAATTCTGAAATGGGGGAAATTTTCTTTGTTTATCTTATTAAGGTTCTTTACGCCATTCATTCGTTGTTCTATGTTCTCCCCTATTCTAATGACTCTCAGATTATTTTTTCTCATCTTGTCCCACACTTCTTGGAAGTTCTGGTCATGCTCTTGTCTTTTCTCCCTACTTTCAACATTTCTCACCTTGTCTTCATTGTCTGATGTTCATTCCTCAAGAACTGAGGTTATGTTTTCTACTGAGTTTACTCTGATATTAGTAACTTCCGATGAGCGTTTAATCTGGTTGATTGCATTTTCCAATTCAAAGAGCTGGGCTACATCTCTTCTCAGAATGTCTAGCTCTTGTTCTTTTAGGTCCAATCAAGAGGCGTTCAGGACACCACTGGTAGGACCCCACGCTGTAGCAGCACCTGCCCAGCTGAAAAATGGTCCCAGGTGTGCTGGAGCAATGGCTCAGTAGTTACAGCACTTGCCTAGCATGTGAGAGTGCCTGGGTTCAAACCCCAATACCCACGTACACAACTAAGTGTCAAAGCAACAAAACCAAGTGAAAAACTAAATAAAAATTGATTCTTTCTCTCTCTCTATCTATCTATCTATCTCTCTCACTGTCCTTCTCTCAAAAAAAAAAATACAGGCCCAGGCAGGTCTCTTTTGGTCCAAGCACCAGCACAAGCCCAGGGATTGATCTCAGCTGCAGCAGCCCCCACCTACCTGACTCCCTGTGTGCCTGTCTGGGCCTCTATTAGTGCCAGCCAGTGGGTGCTCATGATACCACCAAGGACCCCAGTCTGGAGCAGCCCTGTTCAGGACCAATAGGAGGGGATCCCCACCCAGAGCCACCCCAGTCTACCTGAAGCCCTGTGTGCCTGTCTGGGCCTCTTTTAGTCCCAGTCAGCAGGCACTTAGGACACCACTGGTAAGTTCCCTGGGCTGGAGCAGCCCCTGCACAGCTGAAAAACTGGCCCAGGCCAGGTATATTTTGGTCTGGGCCCCAGCACAAGCCCAGGATTGACTGGAGAAGGATACCCACCTGTAGCAGCCCCACCCACCTGACACACCAAATGCCTCTCAAGGCCTCTTTCAGTTCCAGCCAGTGTGCACTCAAGACACCACTGATAGAATCCCCATCTAGAACAGTCCTTGTTAAGGCCAAACAGAGGGGATCCTTCTTGGAACAGCCCCTGTCTCTCTGAAGCCCTGCATGCCAGTCTGAGCCTCTTTTCATCCCAGCTGGCAGGTGCACAGGCCACCACTAGTAGGACCCCATTTTGGAGCAATACATGCCCAGCTGAAAGACCAGCCCCATCCTTCTCTGGTTCATGCCCCAGCACACACCCAGGAGAGACTGGAGGAGCATCCCTACCAGGAGCAGCCCCCAGCCCAGGCCTTTTCTTGTCCTGGACTGGCAGGTGCCCAGGACAACCTAGGTTCAGATCTGCAACCTGGAACCTGGAACTAAAAGGTAAAGCAAAACAAGGACCCAGGTAAAAGCAACATCTGGAAGAAGGTATTATCAAAGTGGTGGTGGCTGATCCAATCCTTTGATTTGCAAGGAAGAACCACCTGGAGAATTGCCTACTTTCCACATAGGAAATCTCAATTAAGATATACAGAAGAAGGTCTTCAAAAATGAAGAATCAAACTAGGATAGGTTCACCTCATAACCCACAAACTCCCCTAAAAAGGATGCCATGGATAGGGACCAGCTGAAAACCTTGAAATTATCATCAATGATCTGATTACTAAAAGGAACAGTGAGCTAAAAGAAGGCGCAATGAAAGTTCTACGTGAGAGAACTCAAGAGATGAGTAACTCTGTTATAAAAGAAATAGGGCTGGAACAGTGGCTCGGCAGTTATGGTGCTTGCCTGGCATGCGTGAGTAGAGGAGTTCAGATCCCAGCACCATGTACACAATGAAGTCTCAGAGCAACGAAAGCCACATGAAAAGCTAAATAAAAATTGTTTCTCTCTTTATTTCTCCCTCTCTCTCTCTCTCTCTCTCTCACACACTGTCCCTCTCTCTTAAAAAAGAAATAGACATACTCAAAAAGTAAGTAACAGAGCTAAAATCTGCAGTCAATGACAGGAGAAGAACAATGGAAGAATTTAATAATAGACTAACTTCTACAGAAAACAGAAACTCAGCTCTTGGAGAAAGAATTTTTGCCAATGAGGACAGGTGGACCAAACTTGAGCCTATGGATGACAAAAAAGGGGAAAAAAATCACAGAACTTGAATTGCATTTTGAAAATGTCTGGCATGAAATGAGAAGAAATAATGTAAAAGTAATTGGGATACAGGAAGAAATTAAAACACAAATGGGCAAAAGAACATTATCATTGAAATAGTGAAAGAAAAATTTCCCATATAAAAATAGAGTCAGAAATGTTCATCTAGGAAGCTTATAGGACCCCAATAGGCCTAATCAAATTAGAAGCTAACCAAGACACATCATATTCAAAATTTACAACAGGGAAATCAAAGAAAGAGTGTTGAAAGCAACAAGGGACAAATGCCAAATCACATTCAGAAGCAAACCAATCAGAATCACATCTGACTCTTCAGTTCAGACTCAGAAAGTGAGAAGATGATGGAAGGAGATCTATCAACATCTGAATGGACACAATATGCAGTCAATAATATACCCAGCTAAACTGGGGGTAATAAGAACTTTTCATGATTAGAACAAACTTGCAGCATTCGTGAACAGAAAGCCAGCATTACAAAGAATCTGCAGATAAACTCCAGACAGAAGAACAAGCAAACATTTCTCAAAACCCATAAACAGAGGAAATTCAGTAAAGATACACCCTATCAATAGACAACCAAGACAACACAGAACTTACTAGTAAAACAAAATGAACCACAACCACATAAATAATCTAACACTAAATATGAATGGTCTCAATGTACCAATCAAAAGATACAGACTAGAAGATTGGATCAAAAAATAAAACACAAAAATATGCTTCTTACAGGAAACCCACCTTACAGGCAATGATACCTACAGATTAAGGGAGAAAGGATGGGAAAAAAATCTACCAGGCATACAGCCAAAGAAAGTAAGCTGGAGTTGCAATTCTTATATCCAACAAAGTGGATTTCAAACACAAATTAATGAGAAAAGACAAAGAAGACCACTACATCCTAGTAAATGGAACAATACAAAAGGGAGATATAACCATAGTAAATATATACTCTCTAAAAACCAATGCCCCCAAGTATGTGGAAAAATTACTCCAAGACACAAACTCACTTGTGAACCTCACTCAGCACGATAGTATTGGGAGACTTTAATATCCCTTTACCACCAATAGACAGATCATCAAACAAAAAGACCGTAAAGATATCTCCAGTCTAAACAACACTATAAATCAAACAGATATCTCCAGTCTAAACAACGCTATAAATCAAACAGACTTAACAGACATCTACAGAATATTTCACCCTAAACTGGCAGAGTATACCTGCTTCTCAACAGCTCATGGATCCTTCTGCAAAACAAATTACATTCTATTTCACAAAGGATACTCAGCAAGTATTAAAAAGTAAATATTATTTCATGTATCCCATCAGACTATGATGCCATGACCTTAAAAATTAACAGCAAAAACAATAGCATAAAACACACATATACATGGAGACTGAATAACACACTAATAAATGAAGAATGGATCCAAGAAGACATGAGAACAGAAATTAAGGAATTCTTGAAAACAATGAGAATGAAGACACAGCATATCAAACCCTCTGGGATAGCATGAAAGTATTCTTAACGGGGAAATTTATAGCACTGAGTGTCCACATTAAGAATAAGGAGAGATTCCAAACAAATAAGCTTATGCTCCAACTCAAATCTCTACAAAGGAAAGAACAGTCTAATCCCAAAGCCAGCAAAGACAGAAAATAATTAAGATCAAAGCTGAAATCAATGATAGTGAGAACAAATAAAAACAATAAAAAGAATTGATGAAACAAAGAGCTGGTTCTTCAAAACATTAAATAAAATTGACAGAACCCTAGCTAATCTAACTAAAGAAGGAAATAAATAAAGCAAAGCAACAAAATCACCAACAAAAACAGGGTGATCACCACTGACCCCAATGAAATCAAACAAATTGTCAGAATATATTTTGAAACAAAATACTCCTCTAAAACAGATATTCTGGATGACATGGACAAATTTCTAGACACATGCAACATCCCCAGATTGACATATGATGAAATTGAAATCCTAAACAGTCCAATAACAGGCACTGAGATCCATACAACAATTAAAAGTCTTCCAAATACAAAAAGCCCAAGACCTGATGGATTCCCTACTGAGTTTGACCACACCTTTGAAGAAGAGATAACAACTCATCTTATTAAGCTATTCCAAGAAATTAAAAAAGAGGGATCTCCTAAACACTTTTATGATGCTACCATAACTCATACTGAAACTCAATAAAGACAAATCAAAAAAAAAGGAAACTACAGACCAATATCACTCATGAAGATTGATGCAAAAATCCTTAACAAGGTTCTTGCAAACCACATTCAAAAATCAACCAAGAAAATAATTCATCATGATCAAGTGGACTTCATTCCTGGTATGCAAAGCTGGTTCAACATACGCAAATCAATAAATGTAATTCATCACTTAAACAGAATTAAGGATAAACGCCATATGATATCTCAATAGATGCAGAAAAAGGCTTCAATAAAATCCAGCACAGCTTTATGCTCAAAACTCTAGAGAAAACAGGGATCAAAGGAACTTATCTTAACTTTGTAAAGGCCATATATGCCAAACCCTTAGCTAGTATAAAATAGGGATTAAAGGAACTTAACTTTGTAAAGGCCATATATGCCAAACCCTTAGCTAGTATAAAATAGGGATCAAAGGAACTTAACTTTGTAAAGGCCATATATGCCAAACCCTTAGCTAGTATAAAATAGGGATCAAAGGAACTTAACTTTGTAAAGGCCATATATGCCAAACCCTTAGCTAGTATAATACTAAAGGGAGAAAGTTTGAAAGAATTTCCACTGAACTTGGGAACAAGACAAGGCTGCCCACTCTCACCACTTATATTCAATGTATTGTCCTCGACACCCTGGCTGGAGCAATCAGGCAAGAGGAAGAAATCAAAGGGATAATAATGTTGATGATATGATCCTATACCTGGAAGATCAAAAAACTCTACCAGAAAACTGCTAGAGCTAATAAAAAAGATTTGGCAAAGTGTCAGGCTACAAAATCAACACCCATAAATCAATAGCTTTCCTCTATGCTAACAATATTACGGCAGAAGAAGAAATCAGGAAAACAGTCCCATTCACAATATCCTCTAAAAGTATAAAATACTTGGGAATTAATCTAACAGGAGAAGTAAAAGGCCTCTACAATGAAAATTATCAAACACTGAAAACAGGAAAATGCAGAAGACCTGAGAAGATGGAAAGATGTTCCATGCTCTTGGTTAGGCAGAATTAATATAATTAAAATGGCCATTCTGCCAAAAGCACTGTACTGATAAAATGCAATCCCCATAAAGATTCCAATGTCATTCATTGTAGATAAAGAAAAAGCAATTCTCAAATTCATATGGAACAACAAGAAACCCAAAAGAGACAAAACATTACTAAGATAGAAAGATGAAACAGATAATTTTGCAATACCAGATCTAAAATTATACTATAGGTCTGTAGTATTAAAAACAGCATGGTATTGGTATAAAAATAGGAATGAAGACCAATGGAATAGATTGGAAGACTATGAGACAAATCCAAAAATCTTTACACATCTGATCTTCGACTAAGGGGGTCAAAGTACAACACGGAGGAGAGACAGAGTATTCAACAAATGGTGCTGGACAAACTGGACAGACACTTGCAGAAAAGTGAAATTAGATCATTATCTCTCACCTTGCATGAAATCAAATCTACATGGATCAAGGAATTAGGAATTAAATCAGCTAACATACAATTGCTAGAAGAAAAATTAGGACCAACAATCCAGCATGTGGGAACTGGCAACCACTTCCTCAACAAGACTCCTAAAGTGAAAGAATAACAGTCAAAAATCAATTAGTAGGATTACATTAAACTAAAAAGTTTCTGTACAGCCAAGGAAATAGTCAAAACAGTCAAGAGACATCCTATTGAATGGGAGAAATTATGGCCTGTGGTCCCTCTGACAGGGACTAATATTCAAAATGTACAAAGAACTCAAAAAGCTCAATAACAAAAACACAAACAATCCAATCAATAAGTGGGCCAGAGAGCTAAACAGAAACTTCTCAACAAAGAAAGTTGAGCAAGCAATTAATACATGAGAAAGTGTGGTAAATCACTGGTAATCAGACAAATGCAAATCAAAACTACATTAAGATTTCACCTCACTCTTGTCAGACTGGCAAAGATGAGGAATACAAAAAATAAAAACTGCTGTTTGGGGGAGATAGGAACACTAGCAGACTGTTGATGGAATTAAAGACTGGACCAGCCACTCTGGAAAGCAGCATGGAGACTCCTCAAAAAATTAGGATTAGACCCACCATATGATCCAGCTATCCCTCTTTTGGGTATTTTCCCAGAAGAGTTAGAATCAGCACATTTCAGTGACACACAAAATCCATATTCATAGCAGCTCAATTTACAAAAGCTAAATTATGGAACCAACCCAGATGCCCCTCACTGGATGAATGGATCCCAAAGCTCTGGTATATGTATACAATGGAGTTCTACTCAGCTATTAGAAACTATGATATTGCATCTATTGAAGGTAAATGGATGGCACTGGAAAAAATTGTACTGAGTGAAGTTAGCCAAACCCAGAGAATCAAGGGCCAAATGGTATCCCACATTTTTGGTGGCTGGACCTAAACCCATGCTTGGGAGTAATGTAGGCAAAGTCATGTATTAGATCCATAGAGCAAAAATGCAAAATGCTATTATTTATGAGATACAGTTGCAAGACACTTCCTAAGATATTTGAACAAGCCATGCTCCATACCTGTACAAAAACATAAATGTTTAATCCCATTGTCAAATTTTTTGAAGAATGACAAGGGATCATAGGAAGGCAGAGAAGAGGAAATGATGGAACTGAGCCAGGTACATTTCACACCATTATAAATGTAACTGTATATACTATAGACAGATAGATGATAGAAAGATAGATGATAGATAGATAATATTCTTCATAAGTATAAGAATTTTGCCACTGCTTTTGGGTTTTTGAGGAGCAATATAGGACCCAGAGGAAAGGCAAGGGATCAGGGGACTAGAGGAGGGAGGTAGAGGGAAGTGGGGTTAGGGGGATGTTGAACAAATTGTATGGCTAAATTGTGTGCATCTAGTAATGTGTAACAACTAATTCCAACATTATGTAAAACTATAATGCACTAATAAAAAAGTATTTATATATATATAAATATTTATATTTATATATATTTATATATATATATACATATATATATATATATAAAGAAGTCATGAATAGGAGCCAGAGAGAAGTCCAAGATTGTCCCCCAAAGGATGAACTTCCAAAGAGCTCAAACAATAACCCAATGGTGGGATTAACTCCAAGAGCTCCACCTCTGTCCACATCACAATCCAATCCAAAGCCTGAAGACTCTGGAAGTGACAAGAAGTGACCCCTCAAGACACAGGAGCATCAACAACATCACACTATGGTTTCCAATTGCAAACCCAGGGTGTAAGACCAGTGATGACTGCATCTCAGGAAGCATCTGGAGGGTATTGCTCAGACTGGGACTGAATCTCCTGAGCTTCTCCCACTGGCAGGTCAGGAGACTTGTGTGCCACCACCACCCTGCTGACACCCAGAAGACACCTGCCAGGCCAGAGCCCAGGAATCTGGGCTGGGCAGTGAGCCAGAGGGGCTAGAGCTACACCCTCTATCACGAGACTCCACTCCTTCCTTGGCCACATGGTATCCGTGAGAACTAGGCTGTAGTTGTATGTGTGTGTGTGTGCATGAGAACATGTGTATCTGGGTTGTAAGCTGAGTCCAGGCCTGCCAGTATTGTCCTTTTGTGGGTGGTATAGTGGGTGTGAGAATACTTTGAAAAAATAAACAAGACAGGCCTCTAGTGAACCTAACCAAAAGAAGGAGATAAATGAAGCAAATCAATAAAATTTCCAATGATAAGGGAGTTATCAACACTGACCCCATAGAAATACAACGAATTATAAGATCATATTTTGAAAATCTGTACTCCTCCAAATTTGATAACTTGGAAGAAATGGATAAATTTCTTGACACATACAACATCCCTAAATTGAATCAAGAGGATACTGAATTCCTAAATAGCCCAATCACAGGCACTGAAATCCATATCGCAAATAAAGTCTACCAAAGAAGAAAAGCCCGGGACCTGATGGCTTCTCCGCTGATTTTTGCCACACTTTTGAGGAGGAACTAACACCTCTCTTCATTAAGTTATTCCAAGAAATTGAAAGGGAGGGAATACTCCCATCCACTTTTTATGAAGCAACCAAAACTCTGATGCCAAAACCTGACAAGGATACATCAAAAAAAGAAAACTACAGACCAATATCCCTGATGAACTTGGATGAAAAAATCCTTAATAAAGTTCTAGCAAACCGTATTCAAAAACTTATCAAGAAAATAATCTGTCATGACCAAGTGGGCTTCATTCCAGGAATGCAGGGCTCATTCAACATATGCAAAACAATTAATGTAATTCATCACTTAAACAGAATAAAGGACAAAAACCATATGATTTCAATGGATGCAGAAAAGGCCTTTGATAAAATCCAGCACCCTTTTATGTTCAAAACTCTAGAGAAGATAGGGTTCAAAAGATCATTTTTGAACTATGCAAAGGCTATATATGCTAAACCCTCAGCTAACATAATACTTAATGGAGAAAAGCTGAAAGCATTTCCACTAAAATCAGGAAAAAGACAAGGCTGTCCACTCTCACCACTTTTATTCAGTATTGTTCTTGAGACCCTAGTTGGAGCAATTAGGCAAGAGAAAGAAATCCAAGGGATAAAAATAGGAAGAGAGGAAGTCAAACTCTCTCTCTTTGCTGATGACATGATCCTGTATCTGGAAGATCCAAAAAACTCCATCAGTAAACTGCTTGAACTTATAAACAGATTTAGCAAAGTGGCAGGCTACAAGATCAACACCCACAAATCAATAGCTTTCCTATACAATAATAAGAATAGGTCTGATGAAGAAATCAGGAAATCAGTTCCATTCAAAATATCTTCAAAAAAAATAAAATACTTGGGAATTAACCTGACAAAGGAAATCAAAGATCTCTACAATGAAAATTATCAGTCATTGAAGAATGAAATCCAAGATGACCTAAGAAGATGGAAAGATGTCCCATGCTCTTGGTTAGAAAGAATTAATATAATAAAAATGGCAGTTCTACTGAAAGCTTTATATAGATTTAATGCTATCCCTATAAAGATACCTATGTTGTTCTTTACAGACATAGAAAAAGCAATACTCAAATTCATTGGGAACAATAAGAAACCTAGAATTGCCAAAACACTACTAAACAAGAAAGACGAAACAGGTGGTTTTGCCATTTCAGATTTAAACCTATACTATAGAGCCATAGTAACAAAGACAGCATGGTACTGGTATCAACACAGGGAAGAAGACCAATGGAATAGAATAGAAGACCCTGAAACAAACCCTCAAATCTTTAAACGTCTGATTTTTGACAAAGGGGACAATATTACATGGAGGAGAGACAGCCTCTTCAACAAATGGTGCTGGACAAACTGGACAGTCACTTGCAGAAAGTTGAAATTAGACCCATATCTTTCTTCTTGCATGAGAATCAAATCAAAATAGATCAAGGAGCTAGGTATTAAACCAGCTACCTTGCAACTGATGGAAGATAAATTAAGTTCAACACTTCAGCATTTGGGAGTAGGCAAAGACTTTCTCAACATGTCTCCAAAAGTGAAGGAAGTAAAGTAAAAAATCAGTGAATGGGATGCCATTAAGCTAAAAAGCTTTTGCACTGCCAAGGAAATAATCAAAAGAGTCAAGAGGTTTCCTATGGAAATGGAAAGAATCATGGACTATGATTCCTCGGACAGGGGACTCATATCCAGAATCTACAAAATCCTCAAAATCCTCAACTACAAAAACACAAATAACCCAATCAATAAATGGGCCAAAGAGCTAAATAGTAACTTCTCAACAGAAGACATTGATCAAGCCAATGAATACATGAGAAAGTGCTCTAAATCTCTAGTAATCAGAGAAATTCAAATGAAAACTACGTTAAGATATCACCTCATGCCAGTCAGAATGTCAAAAAATGAAGAAAATTAACAATAATAGATGCTGGAGGGGCTGTGGAGAGATAGGGACACTAACACACTGTTGGTGGAGCTGCAGACTGGTACAGCCACTTTGGAAAGCAGTGTGGAGAATCCTCAAAAAATTAGGGATGAGACCACCATATGATCCTGCTATTCCACTCCTGGGTGTCTTTTCAGGGGATTTAGAATCAGCACATTATAGTGACATGGCAATATCTACGTTCATAGCAGCTCAATTTACAATAGCTAAATCATGGAAACAACCCAGATGTCCCTCACTGGATGAATGGATCCAAAAGCTGTGATACATATATACCATGGAATTTTACACAGCAATTAGAAACAATGATATTGCAGCCTTTGATGGTAAATGGATGGCTATGGAAGAAATTATGCTGAGTGAAATCAGCATAACCCAGAAAACCAAGGGTCGAATGTCTTCACTCTTCTGTGGAGGCTGGAACTAGACCCTGGCCATTAAGAGAGGTGGTCTATTATCAGGTGTTAAATCCAGATATCATGTAATGTTACACAACCTAATACTTGTTTTAGAGATGTTGTGGGAAGGGGAAGGGAGGGATAAGGGTGGGTTATTGGGGGGCATTCTTGGGGGTAAATCCAATTTTCAGAAGCTATATACATTATATATTATTGTGTTAAAGTTTGTATGATTGTTCACCAAATAAATTTCTCAATTAAAAAAAAAAAAACAGCCTGATTGAGTCACTCAGGGCTGCTGCTCTCCCTGAACTTTGCTTTGGAGTGGCAGCCCTGGTGCACCAGCCTCTTTCTTCTCTTTTCTGTTTCTTCTCTGTCCCCAAAATAAACTGTTTTTCTTTTCTACTCTGGTCTCTGGTGGTCTCACTATTCGTTGATAATCAGACCCCACAACAATACTGGTTTGGTGAATGTTAGGTTTGTTTCTCCCAAAGAGAAGAATGAAACTGAGGGACATGAAGGCAAGCAGAACAGACAGATTTGTTTAACAAATAATAGAAATAAGAGACTTCTCTGGGAGAAGAGTATCTCAGATCTGAGAACTCAAAGAGGAGGTCCAGCTTGTTTTTCTGTTTTCGTTCATTTGTTTGCTTGTTTTTACAGTTTCTCAAGATTCTCCCCCTTTGAGTAATCATTATCTTCCCTCTCCCATGCCTGGGAGTAGGGCACAGGGCAGAGAAGCTCTGGTCTGACCTAATCTTTTGTCCGGGGCCCACAAGCACCTTCATCAGTAGAGGGGCTCCCTTGCTATAATAGCTGACACACCCTGCCCTCTTAGAAAACATCATTAGCCAATTTCCTCCTTACCAACCCCCATCATTCTGCCTACAATGACTGCCTAATGCTTCCACCTATCTTATTACCCCTCTTATTCAAGGAACTTTTACTGCTTTAAAAGGGGGAAATTGGGTTAAGATTGTTCTTAGCTGTTTCAGGCTGAAAGGGGGCAAAGTGGGGCAAATCGTTTGGGTTTTCTCCTAAAAGTGTTTGCATCGATTAAGGGGTCTGTGATTAAGACCATCTGGAGTGCTCATGGGTGGCTCCATCTTCATCAACATCAGGAGTTCAACAGATTTTAACCTGGAAAAAATCAACTGTACTAGGATATTTAAAAATTAATGTCAAAATGAAAATTAACATTGAGTGTAAAAGAGGAAGGACCAGGTCCACTATTTGGTTTCTCTAAGACAAACAGGTATTGTGATTAAGAGTCTAGGGATGTTCAGAGAAAGGCATCTAATATGGTGAATTAAGTAGCAGTAGCGGGAATCTCAAATGAGAGTATAAGGGTTAGGCATCACAGGGTGGAGGGGAATGAGTGCTTCATTAATTACCTTAAGGTCTTGGACTAGGTGACATTCCCAGTTCGGTTTTTGAATTCCTAAAATAGGCATATTATTCCCTTTAGTGTGGAAAGACAGAGGGATCTTTTAAGACCATTTTAACTGGAACTGCACTTTTTGCTTGCCCAGTCCTACCTTCAATGACCCATACTTTAGGGTTTAAATCACATTTTAATAAAGGCAAGCATACTGGTCTCAGGGGCCCTAGATTTATTGTGATGGAAGCCTGAAGCTTTGAAAGCAAATATCTCCCTAATAAGGGGTAGAATACTCAGGGATCATCAGAAATAAATGAGAAAATGTCATCCTGTCTCATTTACACTTAGTGGGAGAGTCAAGTTTCTAATTATAGGCCATCCAGACACTCCTTGCACCGTCATAGTATTAGAGAAGGGGGTCCAGGGTAGTAGACAGGTACAGAAAAGTTAACATCAGTATCCAAGAGGAAACTGACCTTTGTCTCCCTACAGAGAAGCATACTCAGGTTTTGTGTGTGATGATAGGTGTCACAGGAGCCCTTAAAACCAGCCCTGGGCCCCAAGAGGCCTATCTGGACCCAAGGGCCTATGCTCCTGGGGACATTTATTTCTCCAGGAATAGGATAGGGCCTTGGTGGTGGTTACTTGGCCTGTGAGCATTCCACAGATAATGTCCCCGCTTTCCACAATGGAAGCAAGTCCTTCTTGTGGCTTGGGGTCCATTCCATTTCTCTCCTTTATTATCCCAGAAGCTTACTCCTTGCAGGGCTATAACCAATGCCTCGGTTTTCTTTTTGTCTCAGTATTCCCTTTCTGTCCTCTTCTGATCTTTGTTATAGCTGGAGCATGTCATCTGAAGATGGATCAGGACCATATGCCAAATTTTGTAACTTCCTCTGCATGTCTGGAGACATCTGAATACTAAATTTATATTTAAATAAATGGCTTTCTATGGACTTAGGGTCCATGATGATGTGTTTTCTCAATGCCTCCCTGAGTTTCCCCAGAAAGATGGTAGAATTTTTTTGAGTCTATATATTAGTTAACATATGTAAGATATATGTCTCTTCTGTCAAACTTGAAAGATTGTAATGTATAACCCACTACCTCCATTTTAGATCCCCCTTCCCCCTTGAAGATAGTAACTCCCTCACCTGTGTATGCCCACCTGTGTCCACCACCTCTTTCCAAGGACCTCTTCTGGTACCCACTCATCCTCTTCTGGTGAACTCTGAATCACTACAACCCTCGCCACATGTGTGGCAACCCCCACCCCCATTCTCTCCCAGTCGCCACCTTCTTCCTCTTGCACCTGCCTCCACCTAATCACACCCAATCACACGACTGTGCACCTGAGCTCCTCCAATTAGGGTGCAGGGCAGTACTGAGTCAGGTCGGAATTCACTTCTTTGCTAGGCGTGCATTTTTCTTTCACCCTTCACCCACACTCGACCATGTGATTGATTTCATTTATAACACATACTACAACCTTGTATCTGAAGCACAAATCAAACAAAAGCTAAGAGAGCTCTTAGATTTTGTAGAAAAAAGTTGCAAAATGTTTTTATGTTCCACATTGCTAATCTTTAAACAAATTAGGTTCTCCTTATTGCTTTTCAAAAATGTAGTTAAATTTCTATCCCAGTGCAAAGAATCAGGTTATTCTTTTCCAACTACAAAATATTAAATATCATAAATAAATATCTAATTAAATTTGTTGTTTCAATCTAAACCTTAAGTAGACTATTTTTTGAATACATTTCTTTCTTTTTTTAGAGAGAGAGAGATGACAGTGAGAGAAAGAGAGAATCAATTTTATTTAGTTTTTTCATGTGACTTTTGTTGCTCCAACACTTTGGTGTGTATGTGGTGCTGGGGTTCAAACCCACATCCTCATGCATAACAGGCAAGCACTGTAACTGAGCCACCACTCCAGCCCCTGAAGTAGACTATTGTTGTAAATAACATCAGTTTGGAAATACCAGCTTGGTAAAATGCTCTCATAAGTTTTACACCTTAAAAGATTTATACATGAACACATGTAACATACAAAGAGGCCATTATTACTTACCATCACAATTACACTGATGTCCTTATATTAACCAAGTATATAGCCTTTGAAGAAAATATTTGTAATTTGTAATGCAGCATAATAATAATCATATGTCTGCATAGGTTAGCAATACTGACAAAGATAGGAAACTGTTGATGATCAGAAACAGATTTATTTTCTGATATATAAACACATATCATGTGTATCATAATAAAATGTTTATGTAGTTAAAGCAACTGGGTATAAGCCAGGTTTTGAAATGGCAATGGCCCTTTTAAATTAAGTACAATGTGTAAAATAGAACACTTATTGGTTACCTTGCCCAAAACCCTACATAAATCTATATTTTACAGACTAATATAATACTTAAACAAGGCTCAGATAAACATTTAATTCTTAAATGTAGTCCTAGTCACATATATTAAGGTGTCAACTATATTTTATTAACCTAAAACAAAAATTGCTTATTCAACTGGTTGTAGAACTATCTTTCAGAAGACTTTAAAATAGGTACAGACCTTCTGAGGCTTAATTTCCCTATGTAATAAAACCTACAATGAGGAATTGTCCTGATAGATAAGAACAGATCCATGTTTTAAGGAAACCTTATTACTTCAACACATACAGAATTAGATTTTGGTTTTATAGCAAGTAGCACATTAATATCTGACTTTAGGGGAAAAAAACCTTAAATAACTATAATTGATTGTGTTAATTATAGACAACTTAACCACAAACTTTGAGATTTATCCTCCATAAACGTTGTGTAACTTAGACACAAGCTATTTGTTTATTTTCTTATCCAGAAACATTTCTTTTATTTTAATTTCCATCCCAAAGTATACTTCTATACCTATAACTTTCTTATATTTTTTCTTTTCCAATAACTGACCACTTTTTTTAGATCTACATTTTGAAACAATTCTTATAAAATTCCTGAATTTTTCTTATTACTCCTCTTAATAAGATTAGCTGTTTTATACTACTTACAGTGGTTTAAATGAAACACAGCTGAAACCTTTTGTACTCTTTGTATATTGAGTTATACCTGTTAGAATTTTAACTTCATAACCTTGTTTTTAATAAAGATTCAGAAACCAAGCAATCTTAAAGCTCTTTTTTGTTACCTTTTGTTACCAGTTTATAAAATCACACTTAATAAACCCAAATCTATCACCTTATAGAAACTAAGAAGTTAAGAGTACTCGATATCACTTAGAAATTCGTATTTTAGCATTTGGCTTTATAAATTAATCAGATATTGTCCCTAAAACACATAAAACACATTTGTGAAGATAAATCCCATTTATGTTAAATCTAAAGTACTCATTTTTAATTGTTAACTTTAGGTTATTAGTGAAATCATGATACCAGACAAATATAAGCCAACTTTTCCTGTTGAAGAAAAATCCTAGAAGCGATGAACATTATACTTTATACGCATATAGAAACTAACACTCTATTGATTGATAGCCTGGAAAAACATGCAGGCTAGTAATTTTAACACACCTTTACTCTTATCTTCTTAACCATCTTAAATTGAACCTCTTTTAAATGTTTAAGCCATGTGAACTAAAAGTAATTTGAATCCATTTCCTTTTTTAATTTAATTTATGAGTGCTCATTTTATAAGCCCACTTAGCACCATGCTAATACAACATACAACACACATGCACACAAAGACCTGAGAAGATGGAAAGACATTCCATGCTCTTGGTTAGACAGAATTAATATAATTACAATGGCCATTCTGCCAAAAGCATAATATAGGTTCATTGAAATCCCCATCAAAAAAATAATGTCATTCTTTACAGATATATAAAAAATAATTCTCAAATTTATTGGAACAACAAGAAACCCAGAATAGCCAAAATATTACTATTCAAGAAAGATGAAACAGGTGGATTTGCAATACCAGATCTAAAACTATACTATAGAGCTGTAGTAACAAAAACAGCATGGTACCAGCATCAAAATAGGAATGTAAACCAATGGAACAGAATAGAAGACTCTGAAAGAAACCCACAAATCTTTAAATATCTGATCTTTGACACAGGGGGTCAAAATATAATATGCAGGAATGACAGCCAATTCAACAAACGGTGCCGGACAAACTGGACAGCCACTTGCAGGAAGTTGAAATTAGATCCTTATCTCTCACCTTTCATTAAAATCAAATCAAAATAGATTAAGGAACTAGGAATTAAACCAGCTATCATACAACTTCTAGAAGAAAAATTAGGATCAACACTCCAGCGTTTGGGAGTAGGCAAAGACTTTCTCAACAAAACTCCTAAAGTGAAAGAATTAAGTCAAAAATCAATGAGTGGGATGTCATTAAACTAAAAAGCTTCTGCACCAAAGGAATTGGTCAAATTTATAAAGAGACACCTACAGAATGGGAGATAATCATGGCCAGTGATTCCTCCGACAGGGGGCTACTATTCAAAATTTACAAACTACTCAAAAAAAAACTAATACCAAAAATACAAATAATCCAATCAATAAATGGGCTGAAGAGCTAAATAGAAACTTCTCAACAGAGGAAACTGAGCAGGCCAATATCACTAGCAATCAAAGAAATGCAAAAAAAAAAAAAGAAAAGAAAAGAAAAAAACTACAGTAAGATTTTAATTCACTGCAGTCAGATTGGCAAAGATAAAGAATATAAACAATAACAGATGCTGGAGCATTTGCAGGGAGATAAGAACACTAGCACACTGTTGTTGGAACTACAGGCTGATATAGCCACTCTGGAAAGCAGTGTGGAGAATCTTCCAAAAATTAAGACTGGATCCACCATATGACCCAGCTAACCCTTCTCTGGATAGTTTGCCAGAGGAGTCAGAATGTGCACATTACAGCAACACAGCAAAATCTATGCTCATAGCAGCTCAATTTACAATAGCTAAATTGTGAAACCAACCTAGATGCCCCTCACTGAATGGATCCAAAGACTGCAGTATAGATATACAATGGAATTCTACTCAGCAATTAGAAAAAATGATATTCTGACCTTTGAAGGTAAATGGATGGCAATGGAAGAAATTATGCTGAGTGAAGTTAGTCAAACCCAGAGAATCCAGGATCAAATATTTTCAATCATTTCTGGAGGCTAGAGCTAAACCCAGTCTTGTGTGAAAGGGGGACCCAGCAAAGGTGTAGCACCACATAATCTAGGGCAACCATAGATGTGTAGTGGAGGGAGGGGAAGGAAGAATATGGAGAGATCTAGGAAGACAGTCAACAATGTAGCATACTCTTTACCCCCCTGAGAATCCAAATAATGCTTATGCAATCATTTGATTCTGGGAAATTCACAACCTAAGCAATTATGTCATTTGTAGGGGGAACGCATAGAATTAAGAGACTGGGTTATGGGCAATGTGGGAGTAATTCTGGTTTAAGAACACATATATATCATATTGTTACTTCATATGCATTTATGATTGTACAATAACTCAACTCCTTAGTAAAAAGTTAAATACATGTAAAATACATGTACACAAATGTACAATATAGGTGTATACATATACATAAAAACCAACAGGAAACAAATATTTTAGAGCTTTTTCTTGAATAACTGACCTCTGGGTAAAGACAGCAGGAAGAACAGATAAAGATCAAAAAAACTTCCATAGTTAGATAAAACAAGATTGAAACATACACAACACACACACACACTCACACACACACTCACACACACACACACACACACACACACACACTTAGGCATGCAAGATGAAAGGTGAATATACCGTAAAAAACATGAGCTTAAAAATATACAAAGGTTCTAAAAATGAAACGCCCATATTTACTCTAGCAAAAGAGTGTATCAGATTAAGGTTAGTCCAGATAGTTAAAGAACATGGAAGTCCACAAAATCCTCATAAAAAGATTTCTCAAGGTAAAGAAGGCTTGTACATATTATCTTTCAACTTTCCTTCCTAATGCCCAACTGGAGTGAAGAGGGAAGGCACAGAAATTTTTTTAACTTTTTTTTTATTTTAATTTTAATTTTTGAACAACTATACAAATTTTTACCAAAATAATATAAAATGTGTATAGTTTCTGGATACTAAATTTACCCCCAGGAGTGCCCCCCCAATTTCCCA
Source organism: Aplodontia rufa (assembly GCA_004027875.1). NCBI lineage: Eukaryota > Metazoa > Chordata > Mammalia > Rodentia > Aplodontiidae > Aplodontia > Aplodontia rufa. The sequence goes on from PVKS010033188.1 coordinate 21,228, forward strand.
CCCGTATGCCTCCCTTCCCTTACCTACAATATCTCAAAAAAAGTATTAGGCTGTATAACATTAACCTTATCTGGATTTAACACATGATAATAGACCACCTTTCTGAATGCCCAGAGTCTAGTTCCAACCTCCACAGATGAGTGGAGACATTCGACCCTTGGTTCTCTGGATTAAGCTGATTTTTCTAAGCATAATTTCTTCCATAGCCATCCATTTACCATCAAAGGCTGCAATATCATTGTTTCTAATTGCTGTGTAAAATTCCTAAGGCATCCACCAAGGTTGCTGGGTACGTCAGTCAAGCCCCTTTCATGGACTTAATCCCTACAGCTTGGACTAATGCCTGTATTATCCCAATGCAGAATGTGGACAGATTGCCTCCTGCTATTTAGCATGGGGAGGGATTTACTGAGAAAGCAGAATCTCAGACTACAAGAAAAAAGTAAACAGTCCTTTAGGTATTACAGCCACTTGTTTTAAATGTGTCACCTTTTTCCCCCCTTTGGTCTCAAAATGATTTAGGATTTTACTCATGTAGTTTATCAGTAGGGAAAGCTAACATTTTTAGCATAGAAAGAAAAAATTCATACATAGGGTACTTTTGATCATCTTTTCTGTCTCCCTTTTATAAAGTTGTAGTATTATAGCTTATGTTTTCCTCTTGGGACCATTTTTTTTATTCTCTGAGTTGGAAAGTAG
>PVKS010033189.1:0-21924 GCA_004027875.1 Aplodontia rufa
GAGCATAAAAGGGTGCTGGATTTTATCAAAGGCCTTTTCTGCGTCCAATGAGATGATCATATGGTTCTTGTCCTTGATTCTGTTTAAGTGGTGGATTACGTTAATTGTTTTGTGTATGTTGAACCAGCCCTGCATTCCAGGGATAAAGCCCACTTGGTCATGATGGATAATTTCCTTAATAATTTTTTGGATACGGTTTTCATATACTCTTGTTCTTTTGTATATTATGACCGTTTCTTATTTCAAAATGGGGTTAAAACTGGGTGTGGAGGTGCATGTCTGGAAATTCCAGTAACTTGGGAGGCTGAGGCAGGAAGATGGCAAGGTTGAGGTCAACCTTGGCAATGTAGTGAGACTTGTCTCAAAAGAAAAAAATAAAAGAAGTTTAGGAATATAGCTCAGTGGTAGAGTGCCTGTGGGTTGAATTCTAGCACTATCAAAAACCAAAGAGGACTGGGGTAACAAAACTTCTATTGAAGGAGTTCTGTCTTGGACATCTGAGGAATTTTAACTACTACATACCCTAAATGAATTCTGATGAGGACAATCTAAGCTTGCTTAGGTTGGTAAGTATGATTTGATTAATTATGAAAGATACTTGGTGGTTGTAATGCACACAAATAATCCTACATTGGTTCTTTGATACAATAAAAAAGATAAAGGAGGTATCTCTTGAAGAGCATTAGTTTTTTTTAAAACATATAAGCAAAACAATTGTGATAACCTTCAAAATTAAAAAAAAATATTCCTTAAATATGTTAAAATAAACCTTAAACAACTCAGCAATGGAATAAATTCCTGAGTTTCAGCTCTCTTGAACAGTAGGCCTTTTTGTTTATTGCCATTTTAAACACTACACATACCTCCTTTTGCTGTTTCCCACTACCAATTCTGAGAGACAGATAATTATATGCACACCAGCTAAATGTCTGGTAGGGTCTCCAGGCAAAACTGAGTTGACTTGTGTGCAACTGAGTTAAAAAATACTTGATAGAATATTGCTCAGGTCTCTGGATACTTGTCAGGTGATGTTTATCACAAGTATCTCTTGAGCCAGGACACACTGTGTTCCCTGGAGACACAATCCCTGCCTCTCCCCCTTTTTTCCCTCTTGACTATATAACTCAGCTCCTCTGGGATCACAATCTAGCAGTTACTCATTTTCCCCACTCTTTGCTAGAAAACAATTACCTCTACTGAAAATACATTTTGTACCTAGGCAATTTTTTTATTGTTGTTGTTAATGATGAAAATGCCTACATTAGGGAGATGTTTCCTTAGTTGTATATATAATACTAGGATATATAATACTAGAGGATACATAACAATAATTATTAAGAAATTATTTACCCAAAAGAAAATAATTATACATAGAGGATGCTATTTCTAAATCAATTAAATATGTAATTAGCCATTGTAGTGGATAGTGATTTTTGAATCTGAGGTAGTGATAATTCAGTGGGCAGAGGGTGCCCCAAGAGAAGAGAAAAGCAGACATTTTAAAGCCTATATTGATTAGTTTTAATCTATTCATTGATTGTAAAAGAAATGAATTAAATTATAAATGGAGACAAGATGAGAATTTAATATGGCAATTTTTTTGTTTTTTGGCCAGGGTACTAGGATCTAAACTGAACAGTGGTGGGGTTTATAAAAGCCTCATTCCTACTTGGCAAGATTGAGTGAAATAGGTGGGAATCTACATTAAGTAGTGTTAATCTTTCCTATTTGTGGTGTTTTGGATGGAAACCACAGCTGGACGACTGAGCTGCACCCTAGTTTTAGGATTTTCTTTTTCTTTCTTTCTGTGTTTTTTTTTTCTTCTGATACTGGGGATGCTCCATGAATGGACTACCTCCCAAGCCCTTTTTATTTTTATTTTGATATTGGGTCTTACTGAGTTGCCAAGGCTGGCCTGGAACTTCAAATTCTTCTTCTTCAAGTATCCTAGTGGCTGGGATTAGAAGTGTACCACACCACACCTGGCCCTAGTGTTAGCTTCTAAATGTAATATCTTGTGAAAGAACTTCCCTCCTCAAAGTACTCAGCCTGAAATTATTCTGGATGAAATTAAATGACAATCTCTGGCATTCATAATTTTCCAAGTGAGTGTTTCAAGAATTATTTTTTTAGTGTTCACAAGTTCAACAAATGTTAGAATCCATAGCCACTGAAATGGGTGTAATACCTACTTAAAGTTATTAATCAATAGAAAGCAGAGTACCTATTGATTTGCATATAAGGCAACAGTGAAGTTTTGCAAAAAATAATGATATCACTTTTAGAAGTCATATCTGTCTTCAGAAATAGTTATAACAGTAAATTGCCCATTAAACTTCTTTTCTCATGCTTTAATTAAATTAAGATTGTTTGAATAGGTTACCTTTGTTTGGTTTTTCTAAAGGGAAAAAATGTTTACTGGCCTTGTTTCAAATTGTTTAAATATTAAACATAGTCCTAGTCAAAGATGGTGGTACAAAGCCATTTTTAATTCCATTACTGTGCCTGAAAGCCCACAAAAGGAAGAAAAAAGTAAAAAGCAAGAAATTATTTTCTTCTGTTAAATAGCCACAATCTCAGACCACAGTCTCTAAAGGATATCTGCCAAATACAGTGAAATTTGTACCAACTGAGAAAGGATGCTGTAAACTTACAAAAACCTCAAATTCCAGACAGGATGTACTCTTCTCAAGTAGTTGGGCCTCTAGAAATTAAGTGGCTCCACTAAGATAGTATAATGGCTGAGCGGGATTCTTGCTATGCAGCTTGGCTATGTACTGCAGAAAGCTGGCCTGTGTAGAGCTGAGGGAGGAGAAAAGCCACTGTGACAGTAGGGCAGGCTGTGCACTGAAGAAAAAGGGTTTAAAGAAAAGGTATATATGATGAAAGAAAAAAGAAAATAAAGGGAATGGCAAGGGAGCTGATTCATCCCAGGAAACAAAGACAAAAAATAAAATCATAGAAAAATGAAAAATCACATTAGAAGTCCTCCAATTTGGTAAATACAAATGAAAATACAGGAATACACCATCAGACTTGAGAAAGTTTCACAAAAAGAAGTGAAAATATGAGGAAAAGGATTCCTCTGAAGTTGATAAGTAGCAAAAACAAAGTAGTATCTATCACATATTTGTTTTTCTAAAGGAAGAAAGTGAAAAATGGGAACCAAAAACCCTTCAAAGGGAGAAGGAAATATTACCAATAAAAAGCATGTACATGTGCAGTTCAACAGGCCCCCCTATCTAGGAGGAAAGCACTACTTGGAAGCAATGACTGTAAAGAAATATGCTGCTAGCTGTCAAGGATATCAAGAGCGATAAGATCAGGGAGACTGCTTGGGTGAGGGAGAGGGCCATCACAGCATTTTTCTGTGGAGCAGCAGGGCAGAATTTGGTTTGAACTGTTGGAGGGGTGGGCATGGACAGGAAGAGAGAGCATAGACAGGGTTTATTTTTTAAAATTTTCTTTTGTTGTTGTTTTGATACCAGGGAATGCACCCAGAGACTTTTTGCCACTTAGCTAAATCCCCAACACTTTTTATTTTTTATTTTGAGACAGAGTCTTGCTAAGTTGCTTAGGGCCTGGCTAATTGCTGAGGCTGGCCTTGAACTTGTGATCCTCCTGCCTCAGCCTCTACACAGGTCTTTTGAGAAGTTTCATCTGAAAGAAATGAGAGAGATGAAAGTACTTATAGGAGGACATGGTTTTGAGGGAGACTGTGTGTGTTGTTTGACATATAATATTTTTATTTATCAGTGTGTTATTTTGATATATGTGCAAAATGCAGTGATTAAATCAGGATAATTAGTGCATCCATCACCTCAAACATTTATTGTTTTTACGTGTGTATGTGCATATGTGTTGACAGCATTCAAAATATCCTTGCTTCTAGCTGTTTTGACATGTAGCAAATTATTATAACTTGTAATAACACTCTTGTGCCATAGATCACTTACATTTTCCCTCCTATCCAGCTGCAATTTAACACTCATTACTATTTTACTATTTCAGTACTCATTTCTCTTTTCCTTCTACTCTCTATTTCTATCAGATTAAATTTTTAGCTTCTACCTGAGAACATGCGGTGTTTGTTGTTTTGTGTTTGGGTTAATCCACATAACATAATGTCCTCCAGAACCATGTATGTTATCACAAATGACAGAATTTCTTTTTTTTCCCAGTGGAATGCTATTTCATTATATATATGTGTCACATCATCTTTTTCCACTCAGTCATTGGCTATTTTGAATAGTGCTTCAGTAAACATGAGAGAGCAGATATCTCTTCAGCATACTGATTTTTTAAAAATATTTCTGTATAATATTCCTAGAAGTGAGATGACTGAATTACGTGGTAGATCTATTTGTAGTTTTTATTTTATTTTATTCATTTATTTATTTTAGGAAACTCCGTACTATGTTCTGTCATGGGTGTCCTAATTTATATTCCTACTAACAGTGTATGAGAATTGTTTTTCTATATGTTATTAGCATCTGTTATGTTTTTTTTGTCTGTTTGATATTAGGGAGGGTGTATTTCTTACGATGGGAGAGATTTGCAAATATGTAAATATCTCTGGAGAATGTGAAGATAAAGGGAGTATATCTCAACCGTGGCTGCAGTTTGGAGCCTTTTGAATTTTAATATCAGCACTGAAGCTGGGCATGGTAGTGCACACCTGTAATCCCAGTGACTCAGGAAGCTAGGGCAGAAGGATTGCAAATTCAAAGCCATTCTCAGCAACTTAGTGAGGTCCTAAGCAGCTTAGCAACTTTGTCTCAAAATAAAAAATTAAAAGGGCTGGAGATGTGGCTCAGTTGTTAAATGACCGTGAGTTCAGTCCCTGGTACAAACAAAATAACATAAAACCGATGGTGGAACCTACTCACAGATTTTCCTATTTGTTGCTGGGAATGGCTGTTATTGAGATTTTTAAGGGTTCCAAGGTGGCTCTAAAAGATAGCTGATTTGGGGGCAGAAGCAGTGGCTGAGCAATTATGGCACTTGCCTGGCATGCACAACAATGTGGGTTCAAACAACTGTACCCCATGTAGTTAGGGAAGTGTCACAACTACAAAAGTCATATGAAAAGCTAATAACCTCACTTACACAGGGAAGTGTCCCAGCAGCAAAATTCTATGAAAAGTTGATTCTCTCTCTCTCTCTCTCTCTCTCTCTCTCTCTCACTGTCCTTCTCTCTTTAAAAAAAGTAAATAAAGAAAAACAAGATAGCTGATTTTAAAAGCCATTGTCACAAAAGGTAAAATGAGGACCCAGGAAGATGGGGAAAGAATTTGATTCTTAGCATTGGTGGAGGGACTATCTCAGTCCATTTTGTGATGCTACAACAAAATGCTTCAAAATCATGAGATTTTGGAGGTGTGTTTTCTTTGACAGCATGATGCCAGAATCTGATTGGTTCCTGGTAGGGACCTTAACTTTCACAAAATGGCAGAAAAGAGGGAGTGAAAGCAAGTGTGTTCAAAGAGCAGGCACAAGACTGGACAAAGGAGGCTGTCCTGATATATAACTCTCAGTTTCCACAATAACCAATCCAGTCATTAAGCCAATCTTTTCCTACAAGATGGACAATAACACTTTTCAAGACTGTGTACCTCAATTTATCACCCTCCACTAAAGGTCCTAGCATCTCTTATTCCAGCACAAGAATCTGTAAGAGAGAAACCATATCCTGATCACAGCAGAAACTATTCCAAAATAAGAGTGGGTCTTCCTTCTCCATGGTGGGTAGAGGAAATGATGAAAACACTTTTAGATAGAAGTGCAGGTTTGTTAGCTGAGTGCTCAGGGGTCCCTCTTGTGGGTTTTTTTTTTTCTTGAAGGGCAAGGATGGGAGAAGTGGAGGATTGGGAGGAAGATGGGAAGGCACCAAGAGGAGAGGAACATATTCAAGGCAGTCTTAGGAAGAACATGAGCGAATACTAAGCAGCGATTAAATAAGATGTGGATGGCAGAGTTGAGAGGGCTGACATTATTAGTTTTGGGGGAGTGTTCTTCCCTTAGGTATACATAAAGGAGAATGTAGATGTACTAAGTAATGAGTTTCCTAGCAGAGAGTAAAGAATTTATGTACTTGTCTGTTTCTTTTATTTTGTACAAAACACTGAGACTCAGGAACTGGTGGAAGTAAAATAAACTAGTTAAAAATGCATTAGATTAAATTCTGTTAAGCCCTATTTGGGAGGCTCTTCATTCTCTTTCTTCAGATCCATAGCCACGAAGGCAAACACAATAGTTCTGCTCGTATAAATAAAAAGGAAATCTTTCAGTCTTATTGGCTCCAAACACCTATAGAAAGTACAGCAGGCCCTGACTCTCTCCCTGAAGTGCTTCTTGTCTTCTGTTTCTGGGGGTGTGATTTAAGAGTGTGGTGTGAGGATGTGGTAATTAAGTGTTTAAACAATGTGCTTACGCAGGCTTGATGTGGAAATACAATTTGAATCAACATAGAATGAAACATAAACTAAATAAATTTTAACAAAATAATCCCACTTTGTAAATATTGCAAAGCGAATTTTATTATTTTGGATGTTGGTGGCAGGGTGTGCATCAAAGATTTTTATGTTTGGGGCCTTTGTTCTTTTAGTGTCTTTGAAACACTATTTTCATTTTCAGGTACTTTGAATTTTAAATCATCTCACATAACTGGCTGGAAACTGAAGTTGGTGCTAAAGACATGCTATTTTGAGGGAAAACTGAGTGGAGTGGTGTGTGTGTGAGAGCCCTCATCCATGAGTGTACTGGAAGAGAGCACAGGGCTGAAATTCATGAAGAATCTATTGAGATCTCATGCATTTTGATGAAAACAAAATATGAATAAAAATTAAATCCAAAGTAGACAGTTTGCAACATCTCAGGAAGTTTATTCATGTCACCAACCTCTTTTGATTCCTGTGGTAAGGACAGAAGACCACTCTAGACACATTGTTAGACCAGTGGCCTGTGTTTCTTTGTACTTTTACACATCCTGAATTTGTTTAGCCTCCATTCTATCCTTTCCCATGCATTAGGCATTGTTGGCTTTGCTTGTTTAGTTTACTTGGCATTTGATGGGAAAAAAATATTTGTTTTATTCTTTCTCCTCACATTTTTTTAACCGTGAATTTGCTAGCACCAAAGACGGAAGCCATAATTGAGAGTTGGCTTTTGTTCTCAAGATGTGTATTCTAAGTTGTTTGGAAGTCCAGGTAAGCAAAGTCATTTTTCTTCACTTGTTTTTTCAGTGTTTCCACAGTATTACTGGATATTAGAAAATAGAGATTTATTGTTAGAATTGTTGGAAAAAGTCATTCATCTCCTGTGTTAATTCATTTTCCATTGCTATAACTAAATACCACAGACTGGGTAATTCATCAAGAAATGAAGTTTATGCAGTTTATGGTTATGGAGGTCCAAGTTCCAGAGGGCCACATCTAGTGGCATCCTTGTTGCTGATAGAGCTTTTCTGCAGAGTCCTGTGGCAGCACAGTGTCTCACATGGTGGGGCATGGCATCCAACTCAGGTTTCTCTTATATCAGAAAGCCACAAGTCCCGTTGCATTAGGGTCCCATATTTAGGCCTCATTTAACTTTAACCACTCCCAAAGGTCCCACCTCTGAATACCATAGTTGGATGAAGTTTCCACCGTCTTAGTATGTCACCATGGGAATAACATCTGGTCACTTTGGAGCCCTGGCATAGGGAAATAAACATTTGGTGACTGGTGATCAGGTCAGATGAGGGGTATAACAGTTTCTATTTCCATGTTTTCATGAGCTATAACTTTCTGTCTATCTTATCCTCCTCTTTTGGCCTGGCTTGAAGAGGACAGCTGTGAAGGGTAACAGGAAACTGAAATTAATAGTACTGATTTTTATGACCAAATATGTAATCTCCTCCACACCCCTATCTCTCAACCCGACCCCTAACCAATATTTCATCCTTTAGCTACATCTTTAAGGTTAAGGTTGGAAGGTTTTCAATCATGTGTGTGTGTGTGTGTGTGTGTGTGTATTTAGTTGTTGAGTGAACAACCAAATCTGTAAAGACAACAGCACAAATCTTATTGACAAATTGTTTTGTAGGTCCAAATGTGCAAAATTATTTAAAAGCTAGAACATAAAACATGACTTTAAGTACTGACAATGTGAAAATATATTTTAAAAGTAAGCACATTTTTAGTTCTTTGAGAGGCACTTAGAAGTGTCTGAACTAATATATTTTTTCATTTTTTATTTTTGAACAACCTTACAAGATTTTAACAAAATAATATAAAATGTGTATATATTCTGGATATTGCAATTATCCCCAGGAGTGCCCCCACCCAATTACCCTCCCTTATCCCTCCCTTCCCCTTCCCACCATAACTCTAAAAAAAGTATTAGATTGTAAACCATTACATCTTATCTGGATTTAACTCATGCTAGTAGACCAACTTTCTCATTGTCCAGGGTCTAGACCCCACCTCCACAGATGAGTGGAGACAATCGACCCTTAGATCTCTGGGTTAAGCTGATTTTACTCATCATGATCTCTTCCATAACCATCCATTTACCCTCTAAGGCTGCAATGTCATTGTTTCTAATTGCTGTGTAATATTCCATGGTATAAATGTACCACAGTTTTTGGATCCATTCTTCCAGTGAGGGACACCGGGGTTGTTTCCATAGCCTAGCAATAGTAAATTGTGCTGCTATAAACATCGATATTGCTGTGTCACTGTAATGTGCTGATTCTAAGTCCCCTGGAAAGATACCCAGGAGTGGAATAGCAGGGTCATATGGTGGACTCATCCCTAATTTTTTGAGGATTCTCCATACTGCTTTCCAGAGGGGCTGCACCAGTCTGCAGCTCCACCAACAGTGTGTTAGTGTGCCTATCTCTCCACAGCCCCTCCAGCAACTATTGTTGTTTATTTTCTTCATCTTTGCCATTCTGACTGGTGTAAAGTGACATCTTAATGTGGTTTTCATTTGCATTTCTCTGATTACTAGTGATTTAGAGCACTTTCTCATGTATTCATTGGCTTGATCAATGTCCTCTGGTGAGAAGTCTCTATTTAGCTCTTTGTCACATTTATTAATTGGGCTTTTGGTGTTTTTGTAGTTGACATTTTTTTTAAAGAGAGAGGGACAGTGAGAGAGACAGAGAAAGAGAGAAACAACTTTATTTAGTTTTTCACATGGCCTTAGTTGCTCCAACACTCAGTTGTGCACGTGGTGCTGGGGTTTGAACCCAGGTCCTCGTGCTTGCCAGGCAAGCGCCGAAACCCCTGAGCCACCGCTCCAGCCCCTGTAGTTGACATTTTTGAGGATTTTATAGATTCTGGATATGAGACCCTTGTCTGAGGAATCATAGTCCATGATTCTCTCCATTTCTGTAGGAAACCTCTTGACTCTTGATTGTTTCCTTGGCAGTACAAAAGCTTTTTAGCTTTATGGCATCCCATTCACTGATTTTTGACTTTACTTCCTTCACTTTTGGAGACCTGTTGAGAAAGTCTTTGCCTACTCCTAAATGTTGAAGTGTTGGACCAATTTTGTCTTCTGTCAGTTGCAACGTAGCTGGTTTAATACCAAGCTCCTTGATCCACTTTGATTTGATTCTTGTGCAAGGAGAAAGATATGGGTCTAATTTCAACTTTCTGAAGGTGGAAGACAAGTTTGTCCAGCACCATTTGTTGAAGAGGCTGTCACTTCTCCATGTAATATTTTGTCCCCCTTTGTCAAAAATCAGATGTTTAAAGATTTGAGGATTTGTTTCAGGGTCTTCTATTCTATTCCATTGGTCTTCTTCCCTGTCTTGATAACAGTACCATGCTGTCTTTGTTTCTATGGCTCTATAGTATAGTTTTAGATCTGGAATGGCAAAACCGCCTGTTTCATCTTTCTTGCTTAGTAGTGCTTTGGCAATTCTTGGTTTTTTGTTGTTCCAAATGAATTTGAGAATTGCTTTTTCTATGTCTTTAAAGAACGACATAGGTATCTTTATAGGGATAGCATTAAATCTATACAAGGCTTTTGGTAGAATGGCCATTTTTATTATATTAATTCTGCCTATCCAAGAGCATGGGACATCTTTCCATCTTCTTAGGTCATCTTGGTTTTCGTTCTTCAATGTTCAATAGTTTTCATTGAAGAGATCTTTGATTTCCCTTGTTAGGTTAATTCCCAGGTATTTTATTTTTTTTTGAAGCTATGTTGAAAGGAACTGAATTCCTGACTTCTTCTTCAGTCCTGTTATTATTGGTACAAAGGAAAGCTATTGATTTATGTGTATCTTGTATCCTAGCCACTTTGCTAAATCTACTTATGAGTTCGAGCAGTTTATTGATGGAGTTTTTTGGATCTTCCAGATACAGGATCATGTCATCAGCAAATAGAGAGAGTTTGACTTCCTCTCTTCCTATTTTTATCCCTTTGATTTTTTTCTCTTGCCTAATTGCTCCTGCTAGGGTCTCAAGAACAATATTGAATAAAAGAGGTGAGAGCGGGCATCCTTGTCTTGTTCCCAACTTTAGTGGAAATGCTTTCATCTTTTCTCCATTTAGTATTATACTATCTGAGGGTTGAGCATATATAACCTTGACGAAGTTCAGAAATGGTCCTTTGAACCCCATCCTTTCTAGAGTTTTGAACATAAAAGGGTGCTGCATTTTATCAAAGGCCTTTTCTGCATCCAATGAGATGATCATATGGTTTTTCTCCTTGATTCTGTTTAAGTGGTGCATTACGTTAATTGTTTTGGTTATGTTGAACCAGCCCTGCATTCCTGGGATAAAGCCCACTTGGTCATGATGGATTATTTCCTTAATAAGTTTTTGAATACGGTTTGCTAGTACTTTGTTGAGGTTTTTTGCATCCAATTTCATAAGGGATATTGGTCTGTAGTTTTCTTTTTTTGATGTATCCTTGTCAGGTTTTGGTATCAGAGTTATGGTTGCTTCATAAAAAGTGGATGGGAGCATTCCCTCCTTTTCAATTTCTTGGAATAACTTGGTAAGGAGAGGTGTTAGTTCCTCCTCAAAAGTGTGGGAAAAATCAGAGGAGAAGCCATCTGGTCCTGGGCTTTTCTTCTTTGGTAGACTTTTAATTGCAGTCTGGATTTCAGTGCCTGTGATTGGGCCATTTAGGACTTCAATATCGTCCTGATTCAATTTAGGGATGTTGTAAGTGTGAAGAAATTTATCCATTTCTTCCAAGTTATCAAATTTGGAGGAGTATAGGTTTTCAAAGTATGATCTTATAATTTGTTGGATTTCTATGGGGTTGGTGGTGATCATTCCCTTTTCATTGGAGATTTTATTGATTTGCCTCATTTCTCTCCTTCTTTTGGTTAGATTCGCTAGGGGCCTATCTATCTAGTTTATTTTTTCAAAGAACCAGCTTTTTGTTTCATCAATTCTTTTTATTGTTTTTTTGTTTTCAATTTCATTGATTTTGGCTCTGATCTTGATTATTTCCTTCCTTCTGCAGGGTTTGGGGTTAGCTTGTTCTTCTTTTTGGAGGGCTTTGAGATGAAGTGTAAGCTTATTTATTTGGGGTTTCTCTTCATTTTTAATGTGGGCACTCAATGCTATGAATTTTCCCCTTAGGAAAGCTTTCATGCTGTCCCAAAGGTTTCAATATTTTGTGTCTTCATTTTCGTTTTCTTCCAAGAATTTGTGGATTGCTTCTTTCATGTCTTCTTGCTGAACTAATATTAATTTTCTTCACTTTGCATAGTTTCACCAGTGATCTTACTGATAAGTCACATCTCAAGACAGTGAAAGAAATTATTTGGGAATTTAAAGAGTAGCATTTTTCTCTTACTTTCTATACAGATTGAATTTTCATCTTAAAAAGAACCTTTGTTTTAAATCTGATAATATGTAACACCTACATGTCATTTCTAGAATTGCTCTGGGTCATTTCTTACAGTGTATAAAACCCTACCAGACTCTTCTCTGAATATGAGCTTTTGGAATTTTTGGAGATTAATAAGTGTGTCATATTAGGGTGGCTATTTTTTCAGCAGTGATGTTTGGATGTTTGCAATCAAAATAGGCAAGCAATTGCTAGTTGAGCAGTGTAGGTGTTAGCAGATACAGCAACACAGTTAAGTTTCAGTATCTCCCATAATGATGGCAGGCCCCAGAACTGAAGTTTATTTATCCCTTTCCCTTGAGCAAGGAAGGCAAAAGAGCCACAAGTGGGTTGATGAGGTTCTCCTATGGGTCAGCATCTTCCTGTTCCCCCTCCTTGATTTCCATGAAGGCAGTGACTAGTGTTTCTGTTCATCCTGTGGCTGAGTTCTGGTACACATGACCTGGCTCTTTACTCAGAGTAAAACCTAAAGCACTCCTCAGAGGGTAACTCCTTGTGAATCCTGCTCTTCCTCTGGAGCCCTTCCCTGCCATCCATTCCTTGAAACACTGCCCCCTCTCATTACATCTTGACTGTAAAGCTGCTTCATTAGAGGACAGTCCTGCTCTTTGCTCCACATTCTGGATGCCTCCCACCTTTCATCTCCTCTTCTGTGTGACAAAGCAGCTTGTGAGATACCTGTGTATGTCTGCATCCTCTGCATGCTCCAAGCACAGTGTCACATAGGATCTGTGTTCTCCTGGGCCCTGAGAGTATGGCAGGCACCTAGAGATATAGTGAAAGCCAGTGGAGGAGGAGGAGCTGCTCAGAGTGCATTCAAGGAATGAGGGAGGAAGGACTTTCATGTAGGGTAACTATATTTGAAAGGACTTGAGACACTGTCCCTTGGAAAGTGGGTGGTGATTCCCTTGGTTAATGGAAGACACCACCCCAACAGTGGTCCATATGAGGAACAAGGTAGTCACGGTACTACTGTGCTTGTGGGAGGGTGGCTAAATATCTCTTTTTTCTTGGATTAAACCTACTACATACCTGTTTTCCCAGCCTAATCTTATCCCATTCTGAAAATCTCACTAGCTTGGATGATAAAATAAAGGTCACCTGCTGAAGGGACTTGATTGCATTCAGGTGTGGAGAGTAGCTTGGAGGGGCACCTGGAGAAGCAATTCAGGGATCACAAACACTTTGCACCCTTCACTGGGTAGAGTCGGGAGGCCATGAGCATGCATAATTCTGGACGAACTAATGATGTTACAGCCATATAGGCTGGGATGTTAGCCCTTGGAGAAACAGAACTCAGCAGTGGCTAGAGGGCAGGAGTGGCATGAGGGTACTCTCTTCTGTCTGCCTGCCCTGTGCAAGCCCGAATCCCCTTCCATTCTTTATCACACCCCATCTCACAGGTCCCCACTGGCCAGCTTCAACTCATAGGCAGTGGGACACTTTGGCTGGAGTGGTAGACCTGCTTCAGTTAGGGAGTTTGTACCAGCAAATGAAAATTGAACAACATATAACTGGAAGTGTATCCTCAGTCTGAGGAACAGGTGACATCACACAAATCTTAAAGAATATCTCCTGTGCTCTGGTTTTATAGCTAGCACTTTATGGTAGTAATTTAAAGTTTGTGTCTCGGGGCTGGAGCGGTGGCTCAGCGGTTTCGGCGCTTGCCTGGCAAGCACGAGGACCCGGGTTCAAACCCCAGCACCACGTGCACAACTGAGTGTTGGAGCAACTAAGGCCATGTGAAAAACTAAATAAAGTTATTTCTCTCTTTCTCTGTCTCTCTCACTGTCCCTCTCTCTTTAAAAAAAAAAAAGTTTGTGTCTCTACATGCCTGCAGGTAGTCAATGTATTATGCCAATCTTAAATTCTTCCTGTACTTTTCAACTCTTCTTCTCATTTTTATGACAAAACTAATTTAAACTGTCTGTTAAAAGATTTATGGTACTGAGGAATAAGTTGAGGGTCACTTAACCACTGAGAAACATCCCAGCCCCCTTTTTTAATGTTTTATTTTGAGACAAGGTCTCACTAAGTCTACAGGGCCTTACAAGTTTTCTGAGGTTGATTTGAATTTGCAATCCTCCTGCCTCAGTGTACAAAGTTCCTTGTGTATGGTCAAAGATTTAAGTTATTTTTTGCCCTCAGCAATTTTCTTACAGCAGCAAGCCATATTCAAGGTGGCTGGTTCCATCTCCAAGGGTTTTAATGTGTTGTCATGTTGTCAAATCTTCATTGATCAATGCTGGAACCATTGCAACACAAAATAAAAATATATTGCTGTTGGGTGGTAATGTAGGTAAATTTGTTGCTGGGCCTCATGTTTGTGAGGGATGATATCACAAGGAGACAGACATAGCAGCGATGATCCCATGTGCTAGAACTGTTACATGCTTCCAGTGTGTAATTGTACACAGAGAGGAGACTGATGTGGGTGGAAAGCACTTCCTTACTGCTTCACCTGAGAAATTCATCATTTTGCTTGGTACAGATGTTTATCATTTTTCAGCTTGAAAGTGTCTAGAAGCTTTGAAAATAATCAATTAGATCATTCCCTTTGGTCCCTAGACCCTCCCCTGACCATGACCTCCTGTAACTGTACTTTGCAGCATGGACTTCCTTTCCCCTCCCCTCCCCCACCCTGTCCTGGGCTGCCCACTCAGCATGAGACTCAGTCATGAAGCTGCCTAACATCTGCGGTCACCTTTTCCCATGGGTCTTGGAATCAAGTGTGGAAATGTTTGGAAGTGTGAAGGGGATATATGGGTAAACTGAGTGCAGAGTTCAAAGGAAGGATTAATCCTGTGTGTTATGAACATTGAGCTTTTTAGGGTCAATGTCTGTAGAAAAGAAGTACAGTGAGCTTTCCTGAGGATACTATCCTCCAACTTTGACGATGTGAATCCTGGAAATAATGTAATGGATATCCTTAAGGAACCCGTTTGATTGACCATTATGCATATCTCACTTAATCCTCAGATGCCTGTGAGACAGTACTCACTCATATTATGCTTTTGTTGTCGAAGGAATTAAGATTTTGTGAAGTTTAAGATAGCTTGCTAAGGCTAAGCATGGCTAGAGAGTTGAGGATCTGGCGTCTGTATGGCCCACACTTATGAAACATTCCCTAAAGTGGTCTTCCTAATGAGCAAATTTATAATTGTTGGTTTGTGGGCAAGTGGAGCCTGATTAGTGACTGGGCTTCTACATGTATCATCAAGTTCTCTTCTTCTAATTTGTTTTTAGTGTCGATTTGATGATGCCTTTCTCTGCTCAGAACTCTATCATTTCCTATGTGTTGGAATTACAGTACTGTTGCATTCCTTTAAAAAATCCTTTCTGGTTCAGAAATGCTGCATCATATGGTGGTTCTACTTTTAAGTTTTTGAGGAATATCCCTACAATTTTTCATAAAGGCTGTTCCAATTTATATTTACACTAGCGGTATATAAGAACCTCCCACTTATTTTTTTAAAGAAAGAGGGACAGTGAGAGAGACAGAGAAAGAGAGAAACAACTTTATTTAGTTTTTCACATGGCCTTAGTTGCTCCAACACTTAGTTGTGTATGTGGTGCTAGGGTTTGAATCCGGGTCCTTGTGCTTGCCAGGCAAGCACCAAAACCACTGAGCCACCATTCCAGCCCCATGAACCTCCCACTTTTAAGGTCAGGTGTGCCATCTGACAACAAGGCAGAGTCATATCTTCATAGTCACAATTATCCTGCTGATGATAGGCAGAATCATCATCACAGTCACAGGTTCTGTAGATTGTGAAGTCTGGGAGTATTTTTAGAATTTCTTCCACCACCATCTCCCATGTCAAGATGCCTGCAGGTGTCTCTGGCTCTGTCTGAACTCTTTTGGAACAAGCCCAAGCCTTTATTATTTTTTGATGGCCCAATGGACACTCTATGCTAATGCAGATAGCTAATTCCATTTGATTGTAAGAAACTTATGGACAGAAATTTTAGCCTATGTATATGATCATTATATCTTGGTGCCCCTGAGTGGACTAGGCTCCTGAGAATAAGAATAAACATATTAGAAAAGGAGTAAGTATTGCTCAAGGTTTGTAGATCTGTTTATATCCATATCCTTAATATGTCTTATTGGTGAGATGAAGACATATTGTGGGTCAGTTCTCTGCTCCTTATTATGGGAATGACTTTGTGAAACTAGGTCACTTGGGTTTCCTGCAAATATAATTGAGATTATCAGTCCTGCATTAGAAGTTCCCTTGTATAAATGGACAAATGTAGCATTACCATGTTGATCAGTTACCAGGTCATGAGACTGCATAGAAACAGAAAAACCATTAGAAATAGTTCCTAAGGCTATTGATATTTTTTTTTTGAATTTACCTCCTAAAGACTCCTCAGAGCTAGTAGGCCTTAAGTCATCAAGTTGGCAGGGTTTCAACTATGGTGGGCAAAAGAGCACCAGACAAAGAACTCAAACTTCCTGGTTCTTCTTGCCCAAGGCTATCTGCTCAACCCTGTCCTTCCTGCCCCAGCCAGCCAATGGGACTGCATCACTGGCCTGCCCGAGACACAGGGCCAATGGAATACATCCAAGCTACTTTTAGGGCTCAGAAGTAGCTATAAAACTTACAGCCTAGCTCTGCCAGCCCTGACTTCTCCAGCCCCGACATAGCGGACCAGTGAACCTCGCCCGGGAACATAACCTCCTAATAAAAATATTTTACTCTTAATTTGATTTCCATCTCAATTACTCGGACCTCTGGCATTTTTCCCTAAAAGTAGGCAAGGTCAGGCAGTAATTCATCTCTAGAAAAAGTACCTGATGAATGAATGAAGGAATTCAATCTTCATTACTTTATCAAACTTTATCATAGAAATACTCTCACAAAAGAGCACGTGTATCAGTTAGGATTCTCTGGTTGCAAGCAGTGAAATTGATCTGCAGTTCAGTTAAAGCAACAAAGGAATTTATTGTAAGGACATCAGGAAGCTTGCAGAATGCAATGACAGGCCAGAAAAGTAGGTACAGAACAAAGATCAAGAGAGGTCCATCCAGAGTCATCCCAATGCCCTAGATCTTCTATCTAACAACTGCCCTGTCATTTGGAGCATGCTGCAGGAAATGGGATAGATGGGACAATTTTCTGTGTGCATACATCATACCAATCAAGACCTAAAGCCTATCTGGTAAAAAAGCCCAAAAGGTAGGAACCCCAATTGCACACCCTGATGGAGGGTAAATCCTTTAAAGGGACTCGGAATGTAGGTATCAAGCAAGTTGGGGGTAAATGCTGGGGGGTAAAATCCTAGAACCAAAAAAAACTGATTTTTAATGTAGAATCCCTTGTTCTTTCAATTTCTGTATCAAAACTTTTATTAAAAAGTATATGGGATTACAATTTTTGAAAAACATACTTCTTCCTTAAACAAACAAATAAAAATAGTCTTTTACTCTTATGCACCTTGGCTAAAGCATAGAAACTTAAGAGTCCCCCTCCTCTAAAGGCTAAAGTAAAATTAGAATATTTAATCCATATTCTTATTTACATAATATCAATGAATCCTCTGACTAGGTATGTGAAGAGGTTCCATTTAGCATTCAAGAGTGAAAACTTATGTCCCTCCCAACTCTCCCAAATGTAAGCAAATATACAAAAGCAAAAATAAAACTCATTGCTTATGTTCCTGGAGTCATGTTAACTGATTATTTATTTGTAAAGTGAATATGAAATATAAAAATAATCTCCATTCTATTTATTGAATGACAGCTTTTAAAAATGAATGTCTGTGTCTCACATTTTTAAAAACCCCTCTGTATCTGACAGTATATGGGTAAGTGATCATGTTGTAATAGCATTGTATTAAAAGCTGATTTTCTCTATAAACCCTTATAATTTAAACCCTCCAACCAGCCAACCTGCTACAAGCTTCCTAAGGAATTAATTTAAGATTAAAGATAAAAAACAGGCCAAATTTAATGAAATCAAAGAGAAAGGTCCTGTATATTGTTTCAAATAGATTTTGACTTTTATAAAATGAATAGAAGTTGTTATAGAACTAATTGGTGTAAAATAAGGTTATTGCTTCTGACTTATTTGTAATGATTTTTTCTAGTTTATAACCTCAGCTAATCTTATAATAAATGTATTAAAATAAAAGTTTAATGCGTACCTTGGGAGCTACACTGACCACTTTTACTCTGAGATTACAGAAATGTTTGAAATAGTTATAATGTAATTCTAATAAGAGCAAACCTATTAGCACAAAATTTTTATGCTTAAAAATGTGGTTTCAAATGTATAAACATGGAAAAAGGATTTTATTGGTGACTGACCTAAAATCTAATATTTAATTGTGTTCTTGCAAGGATGTAAAATTGCTGGGTAACTCTGACAGAGGTTTCAGTTACTAAATGCAAATTGACATACTGCTGTATCCTGTACTTCTACCTTATGGTGATTTCAGGAGTTATTCATTAAATATTTGTTGTGTACCTATAGTTCAAGCTCCATGTGAATGTGGAGTATGACACGTCCTGTTCTTTCTTTCTTTACTTATTTTTCTTGACAAATTTATTTTTTGAACAAGCATACAAGTTTTTAACAAAATGATATAAAATGTATATAGATTCTGGAGATTAGATTTACCCCCAAGGTAAAGTGGCCCTCCCAGTTACCCACCATTATCTCTCCCCTTCCCTTACCACAATATCTCTAAAATGTATTAGGTTGTATAACAATACACGGTATCCAGATTTAGCACATGACAATACACCACCTTTCTCAATGGCAAGGGTCTATTTCCAGCCTCCACAGATGAGTGGAGACATTCAACGCTTGGTTCTCTGGGTTAAGCTGATTTTACTCAGCAAAATTTCTTCCACAGCCATCCATTTACCTTCAAAGGCTGCAATATCATTGTTTCTAATTGCTTTGTAAAATTCCATGGTATATATATATATATATACCACAGTTTTTGGATCCATTCATCCAATGAGGGACATCTGGGTTGTTCCCATAATCTAGCAATAGTAAATTGAGCTGCTATGAACATAGACATTGCTGTGTCACTATAATGAGCTGATTCTAAACGCTCTGGAAAAATACCCAGGAGTGGAATAGCAGGATCGTATGGTGGGCTCATCCCTAGCTTTTTGATGATTCTCCACATTGTTTTCCAGAGGGGCTGTACCAGTCTACATTTCCATGTCCTGTTCTTATGTACCTCATTATAACAAGGAAGGTAAAAGAGATAGGAAATTCCAGTTTAAGTGCCAAGTAAAATACATAGAATTCCTAGAAGAAAAAGTTTTGTCCTGGCTAAGGTGAGTGGAAACAAGGTTTTATCCATGGAAGAATTTTATCATCTCTGAGAAGAGCATTTAAATAAGAAGCTGTATGATAGCTGTAGAAGTAATGAGAGACTATAGAGTGACTTCATTTCAGGGAAGATAGGATTCCAGGGGCTGGAAATAGGTCCTCTGGCTAATTGGATCACATGAAAATGCCCACACCAGGTGCATGGAGCCATTGGGCTGCAGTTGCAGGTAACATTGCCCTTCCCATGCCCACCCAGTCATCTCTGTCTTTGAGGCAGCTATTGAATTTTCTCCTCATGCAGGAAAGATGCTCTTCTCCCCTCACTGGGGAATACTCCACAAATGGTTTTAGAATTGGAATACCATCTGTGCTAGGTGTATACCACAGCCTGTGACCTCTACTCATTTTTCACTGACTTCATCTGAGATCCGAAAGGAACCAGCATTCCAAAGTGACCTATTTTTCCATGTTTGAGGGAATTAAGTCTGCACAAATGTGAATCTGAGATTTATTATGATCTGCTAAAAAATTATACAGACCAATGTCAGAAACTAAGCAAGCGATGTTGACTTTCCTTGTTAGTGGGCATGATTGAATTTACATTCAAAGCATGATTTATACTCTGAATTTTCTTTCTTTATTATTTTTAGAGGGACAGTGTGAGAGAGAAAGAGAATCAGTTTTATTTAGTTTTTCATCAGATTTTCATTGTTCCAATGCTTATTCATGTATGTGGTGCTGGAGTTCAAACTCAGGTCCTAACACATGCCAGGCAAGCACTGTAACTGCTGGGGCACTGGAATTTACTATGAAGTTCATAAAGTCTTATACTTTATCATTCATTGTATTGCAAAGACATCAATTAAGTAATTGTCAAATAGTTCTGTTTGCATCATCTTTCCCATTCGGGTCCCTTAATTGTATAAACTATATCCCAAAAATGTGTGGGAACTTTGGTTTTGTTAAGGTATCATAAGAAATCTAAGGGAGAGAGCCATTTGCCAAATCAGGCACAATTGAAACCTTTTATTTTATTTATTTATTTGTTTTGTGGTGCAGGGTACAGAGACCCAAGGCTTTCTGTATGCTAAGCATGTGCTCTCTCACCCACTTACATCACATCCCAAGACCTTTCATTAATAGTTTTAGAAGTTAATGTCATGTGGTGGCCAGAGCTAAACCTTGACCATTGTGAAAAGCAATCAACTCTCATGTATTAAACCCTGAAAAGGTGTGGTGACATACAACCCCTAAGGCATACATAGAGATGTACTGGGAAGGAATGGGAGACAGACAAGGGTGGGTAATTGGGGTGGGGTCTTGGGGGTAAATCTAATTTTCAGAATATATTATATTGTCTCATTGGAAAAATAAAAAAATAAAAAATAATGGCAGATTTAAAAAAAGAAGTTAATCTCATTCAGTAGCAAACCCTGAATTGAGGTATATGAACTCTGTTATCAGAAACCACAGGAGGCCAGGCATCTCTGTTACTTTCCTGTCTGGAAGAGCACCTGTAAGTAGACAGTCACAAAGGCAGCCCAGTCCCAGAGCATACCCAGCATGGAGCAGAAGCTGCATTTCCAGAGGGCAATTTGCTAGTTCCTTTGTTTGGAATGAATGATATTTATTTTAAAAAACAACATGTTTAAACTGTAATTTGGTTCCAGGTTCAACTCCTAAAGTATATATTTAAGCATTATGTACTCTTCCTTTACTCTGTCTTGTGTGCTACTTGCTATTTATACTATATTGGTATATATATATATATATATATATACATGTATATATATATATATACATCTCATTGTAACATACTGGATTTTATTTGTTGGTATTGCTTATTGGGCTGAGAGTTCCTCCTAAGTGTGTTTTAGAAAGTGATTGGAACTGTTCTTGGAACATATGCTTTATTAAGTATTTTTAAGTGAATAAAATTATAGCATTTAATGGGTTCTAGAAAGCAATATGTATAATATGTGTTTTCAAGAGAAGTCTGTTCAGAATTTCAGTTCTGAAAGCCAGGGAATACTGACATATGCAAGCTGAAGAAAGTCTGCAAGTGACAGAGCTAAGTGACAGAGATCAGTATTTTAGAAGGATGATGGTTCCCTAAACTTTGTTAACTCTTACTGGTTTGATATAATGCTTCAGGGAAAAATCTAACTTTTCTTCAGCTGTAGAGTGATCTGAATTAGAGAGTCAGGACCAGGCTTTGGGACAGGTCTTCTACAAGAAGACCTGGATGTAAAATGAAACATGATTTATATGTCAAGTTCTTTGTTTTCTGGAATGTTAATGGAATGTGAATAATGCCATTATAATAGATCTCAAAAGCCTAGTCCTCTAACCTAGGAAAATATTTACATTTATTATTTCCTTTGAGGGTGACTATTTCTTAGATGCCACATCTTGATTACTTTTTTTATTTTAATTTTTTTCAAGAGAGAAGAACAGAGAAAGAGAGAGAGAGACAGGGAATCAATTTTTATAGTTTTTTACATGGCTATCATTGCTTTGACACTTAGTCATGTATTGGGTGCTGGGGTTTGAACCTGTGTACTTGCGCTAGCCAGGCAAGCCTGGTAACCAGCCCCTCCCTGCTTTTTTTCAGATTGAGTCTCACTACATGGTCCAGGCTGGGCTCAAACCCCTGGGCTCCAACAATCCTCATGCCCCAACTTCTGGGTTACTAGGACTGCAGGCCCATGCTACTACACCTGGAAGAGAATTTTCTTTTTTTTTTTTTTTTTTTTTT
>PVKS010033190.1:0-21926 GCA_004027875.1 Aplodontia rufa
GGGTATCTTTCCAGGGGACTTAGAATCAGCACATTACAGTGACACAGCAATATCGATGTTCATAGCAGCACAATTTACTATTGCTAGACTATGGAAACAACCCAGATGTCCCTCACTGGAAGAATGGATCCAAAAACTGTGGTACATTTATACCATGGAATATTACACAGCAATTAGAAACAATGATATTGCAGCCTTCGAAGGTAAATGGATGGCTGTGGAAGAGATCATGCTGAGTAAAATCAGCTTAACCCAGAGATCTAAGGGTCGATTGTCTCCACTCATCTGTGGAGGTGGGGACTAGACCCTGGACAATTGGAAAGTTGGTCTACTAGCATGTGTTAAATCCAGATAAGATGTAATGCTTTACAACCTAATACTTTTTTTAGAGATATAGTGGGAAGGGGAAGGGTGGGATAAGGGAGGGTAATTGGGGGGGCACTCCCGGGGGTAATTGCAATATCCAGAATATATACACATTTTGTATTATTTTGTTAAAATCTTGTAAGGTTGTTCAAAAATAAAAAATTAAAAATTTAAAAAAGTATATGATACATTTTAATAGCAAAAATAAACCAAAAGTTAAAAACATTTATATTCTAGCAGAATGCCTGAATTATATTATTTTGGTATTACAATAAGCACTTCGGCATGATTGTGTTGACTTCTAAAGATCCTTGAAGTGTACTACTTTTATCCTTAGGAATCTGATCAGATAATGCAAAGAAACTGATATTCTTTAATGAGCGAGAAAAGCAAACTTAGGATTTTTATGGCATCACACCTCATAAGAACACATTTTGCTCTTAGATTTGAGCTTTTCATGAAGGCATTGAAGCTTAATACACTGTAATTTATTATTTAAATCAGGTATGTTGTCAACAGGAGCTCTTTTGTTTCTCATAGCATTAACACAATTCAAAATTATTTCCACATCTGTCTTTTTTAACAAGAGCAAGTTGTCTTTAAGTTCTGCAACTCCATCTAGTAATTAATTCACTAGAAGCAAAACCCAAGGAGGAGTTAAGAGGATCACTATCCTTCGCAGACCAATAGTAAGTCACCACTTCAACAGTGAACAGGCCAGAAGCTCTTTAGATTTAGTAATAAGAGAGAAAGGGGAAGGAAGGAGGGAAAGAAGCAGCTGAGGATCCTAATGAGGGGGTGACTTGTGCATACCTTGATTATAATTGTGATCACATTCCTAAAGTAATTTCTCTGCACATGTAACTCCTTCATTGGACAGCAAAGACGCTGGAAGGGAGGTATCATGTTCAATTTCTCTCTGCACTGTGTAGAGTAGATGCATAATAAATAAAAGACCCACAATATTTCCAAAAGAAGTTTTTAGCCTGCTTCCAAGAGGTGTAACACAAATAACTGAGCAGAGGGAGTCCTTTTGCTTACCTATGTCCTCTGTGGAGATGCTAATGTGGATCAAAGTGGTCAATAGGAAGCAGGATCAGTAGGCAGAGGCTGCACTCCCAAGCAGGTACATGAAAGTATATCTGAGAGCTCTTTTAACATGTCCTTATCCCAAACTCAGATTAGAGAAAGAGCTAAAGGAAAGGAAAATATGATAGAAAAAGCAGGCAGGAACAAATATTTACTTGGCAGCTACAATAGTATACGGTATTCACAAACAGGATTCCATTTAATCTTTGGCACACTGCTGTGGGAGAGAGAATTATCTCCATTTCATAGTTCTAGAAATTGAGAGGTTAAATACTACATCTAGCTGGGTGCAGAGGAACATGCTTGTAATCCAAGATACTGAGGAGGCTGATGTAAGAGAATTGCGAGTTCAAGATCAGTCTAAGCAATTTAGCAAGACCCTGTCTCAAAATAAAAATATTTAAAAAAAAAAAAAGTCTGAGGATATACCTTAGTGGTAAAGCACCATGGATCCAGTCCCCAATATTGCCAAATAAATATATAGCCCAAAGGCATGCAAATATGAAGCCAGGATTCAAAAACAAGTTTGTCTGTCTGCAAAGCTTGCTCTTTCCATTAATCCAAGTTGCCTTTCTGGAAGATACAGAGTAAAAGACCACTGGACTTTGAAAACACCCTCCGTTGGCTAGGTCATGGCCCCAGCAATTTACACCCTCAACTGCCCGGAGGTTCTGGGATTAGAACGAGAACGGGAGAGCCAATGTGGCCTGGGGGCATCAATCACCAGGACGTAAAAGCTTCTCTTGCTTTTTGCAAGGTTTTGGCTTCTATGTTTTCAATGATCCAGCGCCCAGTAAATGAGCTACAGCTGCTTTTACATAACACACAAAGTTCCTATTATTTGTTTCTGTTCCAATAAGATGTGTTAGATACTCTACTAGGTCTTATATAATTTGCATCTGCTTATTTGCAAACCACTTGTCAAAAATAAATCTTACAAAAGAATTTACTTGCACCTCTTCCTTCCAGCCAGGGCGTTGGCTCTATTTGAGTCATTGAGTGAAACCACACTGAAGCCTGAGATTTTCTTCACACAGCCAATCCTCTCTAAAGATTTGCCAATAGAAGATGTCCTCAGAAGGTCTGCAGCCTGTAACTGCAGACCTAACTACTCCTGACTTATTTCATGTGAAAAACAAAAAGCTCAAATATCACCTTTGAGAGGAAATGAAATAAATGAAAATTCAAAAGTGACCCCTGGAAGAAGCTGACCAGAGCTTGCTCCCGTGCCACATCTTCTCCTATAAGAAGCTTCTCTTTACAATCTCAGTGAAGGTCATCAACTCTTTGAAATATTTTTATTAACATTGCCTTTTGGTAGGCTGCATATACTCTAAGGTAGAATTGGGACTAATGAAAGGTAGTTAAAAGGTTGATTTTGAGTCAAAATAAGACCAAACTTTCAAATAATTATGTTTGAATGAATAAGTAATTGAATTGGAAGAGATCTACAATAGAACTCTATTAATTCCTCAAGTCAAACTTAAAATTCCATTATTTCAAACCTAAACAGTGACCTGTCAGGGCCCAAGGGAATGGGACACAGGAGAGTTAAGTTTTGGTGACACCTTCAAGCCTGGAGCGCTAAGACTCAGTATTTCTCTTGGTGCAAGATGATTCTAAGCACTTAAAAAATAGCTTGCCTGGGGACAGAACACAAATGGGCATCAAAAGAGCTACAGGAGAGACAGTACTGCTATGTTAGAGGTGGTGAAGAACCGTTACCCTAAACTCAGTCTTGATTCCCCAGACCAAAGTAAGAGATGAGCCCATCACGATAAAATCCTCCCCCCACACACAACAAATCTCCAATTGCAGAATCATAGGTGAAAAGTCACTAATGCCAGAAGTGAGGGAGACTCAAACTCAGAAACATATAGGAAATGTCAGGGGGAGTTCAGGGGTGGACAGGCAGCATAGTGGAAGTAGGGAGTGAGCCTGCACAACAGTGAATCTCTTGGGCATTGGCTTCCACTACAGGGTTACATGCTTGGCCCCATTTAAAAGCAGCAGGCCACCAATATGGAGATAATAAGCACTTGCTTCTTGATGTTGCTGAGGGTTAGACCTGCTGAATAGCTGTCTGCGCATGTGCACATGAATATGACGAGATTCACCTACCTTGAAAACAGCATCTCTCAGGCTGTCCTGACATCAATGTAGGAAAGTGGATGACAACTTTGTAGAAGGGTTTCAGTGTCTAAATGCCAAGTCTATATTCCCTTTGGTCCTTCTACCTCCGTTTTGAGTTAACAGGACAGTGTGGCATGCACCATGCATAGCAGCAAAGTACTTCAGAAAAGGCACAGGTTTGGGAACCTGCCAGATCTGGGTTTGATATCTGTCTCTGCCACTTATGACTTCTAAAAACTCTTTGAAAGTCAACCTCCATTTGTTCAACCGTAAAATGGGAAACATAGTAACTTCCTGGAACATTTGAGAGCTGGCATCAAGGAGGATTCAAGGAGATCTGCTTTCTTGTGCCTCCATGGATTTGACCAGGCCTGTAAGAGTCAGATTCTCTCTCCAACGGGGTGTGACACTTTAAAAAGAAACTACATCTTCAACGATGGCTATGTGATCTATATAAAGCAAGGCAACTTCTGCCAACTAAATAAATAGACGAGAGCATGTACTCATTCCAGTTCTAATTTAATCTGTCTGAGTGCCAGGAGGTCTTTGAGAGGTAAACATTGTTTTCATTCTGACCTTGGTGAAGCATTCCCATTGAATTTGTCTCAGCGCGTCCTTCTGATGCCATGCTGATGTCTCACTAACAGATTGCAGGCACGTTGTGGAGGACAGAGATTAGTGGGACCTAATAACCAGAATATCTATTTACTTTGGATGTTCTAGGTAACGGGTTGTTCTGCCTAATAAAGAGCTAGGAGATATGCCTGAATTACCTATTTTTAAAAAATTGAACTCATCAAAACCTGACCAGTGCTGAACACAGTGAGGTATCTGAGGTATCATCTGTCATGATTTGGGAGCCTCCTTCATGCTGGCAGGCACATGGGGCTCACCAGGAGGAACAACTATAACTTTACCTGACACAAGAGAATGAGCAGAGCTGTCCCCTCACATGCTATGGAAATTTGTTTATAAAGTATCTGTGACTCTGACGTGTTTGTTTTCTTGTTTCCTTTTTCACTAGGGTTTAGAAAAAAATGGTTATAGGTTTTTGTCCATGAAGTTAAAAACATACATGTTTACAAATAATGATCAATTTGATCTCTTCACTAGAAAATGACATGGCTCACACTCAACACATCCCTGTGAGTGGGTCAGTGCACGTCAGATTTTCCAGCTCTGGTCCATGTGGATAGACACAGCTATTCAGGAACTCAATTGTTGCCTTGGTATCCAGACACAAGTTGTTTTTCTTTATAACTTTTTTAAATTTTAAACAAAATATGTATTCATTGTAAAACATTTAGAAAACCCAGCCAAGGGGTAAAAGAAAAAGTGCTGTACCGGCAATGTACCATTTTAAGAGGACTACTATTAATACTTTGAGAGTTTTTTCTAGGCATAAATAAAGATAGACTTTAAAAAAATAGGTTCATAATCTCTAAACTGCAGCGGTGTACCTACTTTTTACCTTCTCAACAATACATCATGATCATCTTTCTGTGTTAATATTCTTCTTCCACATACATTTTAATAGCTGCAAAGGATTCTAGGTATCATAAATTATAGTTTATTCTGAAATCAAATAACACTCTCATTTTAAATGAAAAATATGAACACTTTATGGCTAAATCTTTGCTTCATTCCGAGTTTATTTTTACTGGATTAATTCTTGAGAGTGAAGTTGAAGGACCAAGGTCGTTTTAAAAAAACATAAATACTGTCAAACAGTTCTCTAAAGATTGAAATGAAAGTATACACTCCACTGGCAGTGCACCACTGTTTATGTGTTTGTTCCCAAGAAGACTGTAAAATTCTTATAGCCAAGACTGTCTTATTCATCTTGATATTCAACATCTTTATGTTTTTGCACATAAAGTCACTGTAATCTTTGTTGAATAGATGAATGAGTTGATGAATCTTTCATTGTTCAAATTAATATGGAGTAAAAGTCAAGTTGGTATAATGTTTCTGGGGCTCGGTTTTCTCTTTGGCAACATGAGAATTTTGTGTCATATGCTTTCTACCATTCTATGATTTCACATCTCTTGTGTGAAATGCAATGACCAAGATACTGGGGGGATATTTCGCATATATACAATATGTAAACATACTGATGGAACATGCCCATGCATATCACATGTAAAATTACTACAGTTGTATAGAAATATACACAGACATGCTGAATATTTAGGGAGAATAAGGTTAGATGATATAAGGGAAGATTCCTGAAAGATGATGCTCAACTAAACAGAAATCTCTTGTTTTCTATCTGGAATAAAGTCCCTTTCCCACTCAAAAACTTTTATATTTTATTGGGATCTAGAAAACAGGAGGCATAATTATCTTGAAATTGAGTTTCCTTTGGTTATTTCCCCCAGGGCAAAGAGAAGGCTTATCCCACTACACTTTAGGAGCATTTCAATCACTTTTAAATTACCTAGGATAGAACTAGTTCTGTCGGTGTTTCTGCTCCCAGACCTCCTGATTCATTGGTGGCGAGTGGCTACAGACTGTTCTTTTATCCATGAATTAATCATGCCCACTTCTGCAATGCTTCTCTCCCCAGGCCATACCTGCTTCGAGCACCGACAGCCAAGGCTTGCATGACATTCACAGAATGATTTGGTTTCTGTCATTACTCAATATATTCCTTTATTAACTTATTTGTGGTCATTCCCTGAGAATCTGCAATGTGCTTTTCAAGCTTCTTGCGGGAAATGCAATGTGGCGCTCACTGCAGTGATAGGCATAACCATGAGGAGGAAGGCAGCACCAACCTCTGGAAGCCAGGGGAAGTCTCACAGAAGACGATCTCAAAGATGACTCTTGAAGAATGAGCTCGTGTGTGCCAGGCAGATGGCATTGCGTAGGTGGGAATGTGGGGAAAGATGGGATTCAAGCAGAGATGCAGCACAGAAAGTGACAGAACGGTGGGCTCATCCCCAATTGGTAGTTTTCCTACTGGCCTGCTGTTCCCAAGTCTCTTTCCACTCCCATCCCATACTTCCCTTCACACAAGGCCGTCCAAGCAAAAAGTGGAGGTCCTGTGTCAGTCTCCACTCTGCCATGATTCCTGACAAGGTCTTGCTGCTCCTTAGCTGTGGTCAGCTCTGTGTCATTGCTTCATCCTGAGAAGTTCCACTCAGGACTGCTGCTCTGGGTGGATCCTCACTAACATAGTCTCGATATCATTATTGGTCATTCAGACTGAAAATTGTAGTCACCTTATTCTTAATGATTAATGTATTCCCAAGCTTAATAATTCCCATGTTCCTTTCAGACAAATCAGGACACTTAGAGTATTGACCATCACCATTATCCTCCAAGAATCTCTTCTCAGCTCAGAAGCTAGGTTTCTAGATGAGGCCCATACTTTGGCCGCTCCTCTTAGTAGATGTTTCCAGAAGATAAGACAATCCTACTTAGGAAAATAAATATATCTATACCCACCCTTAAATCTTTTTATCTGTCTCAAAAGAAGTGTTATTTGCCCTGCCCGGAAATATTCTCTTTACCTATGTCCTAATGAGTGCTTCCCAGATCTGAGGAGCATAATAATCACCTGAAGACCTTGCTCCCAAGACCCTCTTAAGTGAATCTGATTTCCCATGGACGAGAATCAAGAACCCATAGTTTAACAAGACCCTTGGTGACCTATTTCTTTGTGGTAAAAGTAGAAAAGTGTGTGTGTGCGTGTGTGTGTGTGTGTGTCTGTCTGTCCATTTCTCCCTCCCAGGTGATCTCATAGAATCAATCAAACTCTAAACTAATCGCAGCATTTAGAACCACAGCTTTGAATTCTGTCCTTTTTTTCCCAACTTCATGAATCTCTTTCTAAAAACCAGTCCATTGGCCTCAACCACGTCTTCTATGCAGATCTCTTTTCCTCTATCAATTGGTTTAAGAATCTCACAGAAAAACATCCTCTCTCAATTCTTCTTATTTCCTTATGTTTAGTTCTTTTGCAGCTAACTTTCTGGTGAGAATCATGAAGGAAAGTAATCTCATTTCATATTCCTTCTTCAACCATTCTTATTACTACCCCAAGAAATAAATAGAATTTTTTTCTCAAAGTTCATCAGTAAGAGCTGGTGATTCCTACCTTTTTAACCTGCTATATAGAATTGAGTTTTCTCCTCTAGAGTCAGGGCAAGCTGTTGTCAATATTCTATGAAAGACCCATATTATCTTTTAGAAAACATTTTCATTGGCTTCCCTCTTTGCGCTCATCCAACTCTATCCTTTTTATCTGGTTAAGGTACCAGTTTACTGTCTATGTATTTTATATACTTAGGTGTTACCATACATACAAAATCATAGCAAAATACATAGCATTTTTGTTTGTATGTCTAATCATATAGTTTACATAAATGTTAATGGGCTATGCCTAATTTTCTTACTTCCTTTACTCAAAAGGATTTCTAATATGTGTCCATACTATTATATACAAATCTTTCATTTGAGTTCTTAATAGTATTTTTATGTATCTTTGCCACAAATTTACTTATCCATAAACTAATGATAGATATTTTGATTACCTTTAATTATTTGCTGAAATGGGTCTTTGATAAATACATTATTCATCCTTATGATTCTCATGAGAATGTTTTTCTCAAATAATGAGTCTCAAACTTGACTATATATTAGAATAACCTGAAAATTTGTTTTGCTTTTAAATTTGAAAGCCTGAAAACCTCATCCAGTTCTTCTCAGAACTGATCCAATTGATCTGGGTGGGACCTATACATAAATACTTTTATTAGTGTACCAGATGATTTAAATATGTACGTGGCATTAAGAATCACCATTGGCTTTGTTCTTCAAAGTGGTGTTCACCTCTGAGCAGTCATAGACATCACTTGGAAACTTCTATGAATACTACATTAATATTAAATTATTTTTTCTATTTTCATAAAAATATGCCATTGGAATTGTGATGGAGATAGCATTGAATCTGTGTATCACTTTTCATAGGCAAGACTTGCTAACAATATTGATTCTTTCTATCCATGAATATTGAATCTCTTTTCATGTACTTACGTGACTTTTAATTTATCTCATCAAACCTTGTAGCTTTCAGTTATTTCCTTGGTTAACTTTATTTCCAAGGATTTTATTGTTTTTGATACTATTGTTAAGTGGTATTGTTTTCTTTAATTTGATTTTTGGATGGTTTGTTTGTAATGCATAGAAATGGTTTTTGTATGTTGATTTTATGCCCTGCAACTTTACTGAATTTATTTATTCATTCTAGCAATTTTCTGATGGGGGCTTTAGAATTTTTTACCTATAAGATTATATTATCTGCAAATGGATAATTTAATTTCTTTCTGATTTGGAGGGGTTTTATTTCTTTTACTTGCCTTATTGTTCTGTCAACCACTTCCTGTGCTATGTTGAATAGAAGGGGTGGACATAGCACCTTTCCTTATTCCTGATCTTAAAGGAAAACACTTCAGTTTTTCATAATTTAATATGGTAGTTATGGGTTTGAAATTGTGTTGTAGTAAATTTCTTCTGTATCTAGTTTACTGAGATTTTATTATGAGTGGATGTTGAATCTTGTCAAATGATTTTTAGGTATCTATTGAGATAATCATGATGTTATCCTTTAGTACAGTAGTGTATAATATTATCTAACTGCATATGTTGCGCTATCCTTGCATCCCAGGGATAAATCCCACTTGATCAGGGTGTATGCTCTGTTTAATGTGCTACTGATTTTGGTTTGCTAGCATTTTGTTGAAGATATTTGCACCCATGTTCATCAGTGATATGAACATCAGTGACCTGTAATTCTCTCTTCTTATAGGGGTTTTCTCTGGCTTTGATATTAGGGTAATGTTGGCCTTATAAAATTAATTTAGAAGAGTCATCTCCTCTTCAAGTTTTCAGAAGAGTTTGAGAGGGACTGATATTAATTCTTCTTTAAATGTTTGATAGGATTCATCAGTGAAGTCATCAAGTCTTGTGATTTTTTTATGGGAAATATTTTATTACAAATTCAGTCTCCTGCCTTGTTGGGGTTCTGCTCAGATTTTTCTATTTCTTCAGGATCCAGTGTTGGTAGGCTGTATATGTTTAGCAATTTATTCACTTCTTTAGGTTATCTAATTGTTGACATAGTAGTATACAATCGTTCACAGTAATCTCATCATCCTTTGTATTTCTGTGATGCTAGTTGTAATATCTCCTCTTTTGTTCTGCTTTTACTTATTCCTTTTACTTAGCATAAGGAAAAGGAAAGGTTGATTTATTAGATTTTCAAAAAATCAACTCTTACTCAAACAGAGATTTTTCATTTATATCTTTTCTAATCTTTGTTATTTTCTTCTGTCTGCTAATTTTAATTTATTTTACTTTTTCTAGTTCCTTCAGGTATAAAATTAGACAGTTTATTTGGGATCTTTCTTTTTTTATGTAGGCATTCATCACTATTAGCTTACTGTTTAGAATTGCTTTTGCTGCATTCCATAAGTTTTGGGGTGCTGTATTTCCATATTCATTTATTGCAAAATATTTTAAACTTTCCAATTTGATATCTTATTTGACTTTTTGGTTATTCTGGAATGTGCTGATTAATTTCCATATATTTGTGAATTTTCTAATTTTCCTGTGATACTTCTAGTTTCATATTGGTTTGACCAAAAAATATGCTTGGCATAATTTTCATTATCTTCAATTTTTTAAGACTTGTTTTGCAGTCTAATGTACGATCCATCCTGGAAAATACTCCAAGTACGTTTGAAAGGAATGTGTTTTGCTGCTACTGGACAGAATGTTCTGCATATGCTCATTAAGTTCATTTGGTCTATAGTGTACCTTGAGTCCAATGTTTTGTTATTGATTTTCTGTTTCATCCGTCCATTGATGACAGTGGGTTATTGAAGTCTCTTACTGTATTGTATTATTGTCTGTTTCTCTTTTCAGTTTTGCTAATGTGTGCTTTATATATTTAGTTACCCTGATGCTGGGTACACATAAAACAGTTGTGTCTGCCTTCCTGATGAATTGATCCATTTATCATTCTATAATATTCTTTGCTTATGGTGATAGTTCTTGACTTAAAGTCTTTTTTGTCTGTTATGGCTCCCTTTCTGCTATCTTTTGGTTACCATTTGCATGAACTATCTTTTTCCATTCCTCTGTTTCCAGCCTGTGTCATTAAATCTAAAGTGATTTTCTTGTAGAAAGCAAATAATTGGATCTTCCTTTTTTTATTATATTCAGCAATTCTTCCTGTCTTTTGACTGGGAAGTTTGAATCATTGGTCCTTAAAGTAATTCTTGATTGGGAAGGACTTACTGAGGTCATTTTGTGCATTGTTTACTGTCTCGCGGTTCTTTGTTCCCTTTTCTTCCTCTTTTCCTCTTTTTCTGTATTCCTTTGTGTTTCATTGTTTTTTGTTTGTTGATTGCTTTGATTCCTTCCTTTTGTTGGTTTTATGTTGTCTGAATTTACAATTCTCTAATTACAAGTTAGATGAAGCATCTCTTCATACAACTCTCAGGAAAGCAGGAAATACTTCTTTCCATTGCTGAGTCCCAGTGACTGGCAGCAATTTTTGCTTGCTGAGTGAAGAATCATGATGCTCACTGCGTGAACCAGACCTCATCTCCTCTCTCTCTCTCTCTATCTCAGTCTTCCTATTATTACCCAGTGTTTTTAGATAAAAGACTCATTTTACCAAAAGAAACATGAGAAAGAGAAAGCATTTTACTACATTAAATCAAAATTTCAAATTGAAGAAGAGAAAGATGGAAAAGAATAAAGGCATTAAAACTGGTGTGGGTCTGAGAACTGGGCAAATAAACCCTGCCCTTAACTTCATGCATCTCTTCTTCCATCACCCTTGCCTGTACTATTCCTTTATGCTGAGGACCCAAAGAATGACTTTTACTGTGTTTTTCCTTTTGGAGTTTATTTTGAGAATACATTTAAAATATGTCATCAATTGGGCTGGAGCGGTGGCTCAGCGGTTTCGGCGCTTGCCTGGCAAGCACGAGGACCCGGGTTCAAACCCCAGCACCACGTACACAACTAAGTGTTGGAGCAACTAAGGCCATGTGAAAAAACTAAATAAAGTTGTTTCTCTCTTTCTCTGTCTCTCTCACTGTCCCTCTTTCTTTAAAAAAAAAAAATATGTCATCAAATTTTACTTATCAGAAAGTTGGAGAAAATAAACATGGAATAAAACTTTGGTTAAAAAAACTTGTGCATAGCAAAAGGAACAATCAACAGAGTAATGGGCAATGTGCATAATGGGAGAAAATCATTGCTAGCTATTTGTCTGACAAAAGATTAATATTTAGAATATATAAAGAAGTTAAAAATTTAACACTAAAATAAGCAATCCAATCAACAAACGGACAAATGGGCTGAACCAGATACTTCTCAAAAGAAGAAGTACAAGTGGTCGCTAATTATATGAAAAGATGCTCAACATCTCTAGCCATCAGGGAATACAAATCAAAACTGCATTGAAATTCTATCTCATCCAAGTCAGAATAGCTGTTATCAAGAAAAAAAAATAACAAGTTTTGATGAGGATGTGGGGGAAAAAGATTAATATACACTGTTGATGGGAATGTAACTATGGAAAACAGTATGGAGGTTCCTCAAAAAACTAAAAGTAGAAATACCATATAATCCAGCTGTCCCATTCCTGTGTACATATCCAAAGGAATCAAAGTCATCATACAATAGAGATGCCAGTATATCCATGTTTATTGTGGCCCTATTCACAATCACCAAGTTATGGAATCAACCTAGTTGCCCATCAACAATAAATGGGTAAGGAGAATGTGTTATATACATAACTGGGTATTATTCAGTCATGGAGAAGAATGAAATGCTCTCATTTGCAGGAAATTGAATGGAACTGGAGATCGTCACTTTAGCAAAATAATCTGACTCAGAAACACAGGTAGAAGATATGTTTTCTCATATGTGCAAGTTAGTGGGGGAAAGATAACATGAAAATAGAAGGGGCACTATTAGGGAATGGAAATGAGAAGGTAATCAAGGGGAAGGGGAACGGGGAAAGGAGAGGGTAACAGGGAAGTGGAAATGATCAAAGCATGCAGGTATGAAAACATCACAAAGAAACTCATTATTTCATTCAATGAATATGTGCCAATAAGGATCATTAAAAATGATAAATTAAAAAAAAACCCTGGGGTTAAAGGTGTGAAGTTGGAAGAAAAAACAAAGAATTTTATGCCACTGAAACATTTTGAGAAAACCAAGAAATTCTGTTTATATTCTCGGACATCTCAAGAGATACGGGACAAGGGGTCTAAGTAACATATGCTTTGCCAAAGTTGTAGGAGTTTGAAGAAATATAAAGAAATAAAACCCTAACTCTTAGCAATAAAAAGAATCTTAGTTATCATAGATTCCAGTACACCTTATTGCAATAGAATCTGATCATTTGTGTGAGTATCTTCTATCTGGAGCCTCCTAGCATCCTAGAGAGGGAAAAATGAGAGTGAAATCAAACAGGAGAAGGTTTGTTCTTCTTGGCCGATGCACTGAAGGGTTCCTACCTGGAAGGGAAGAGAAAAGGGGAGGAAACTTAACATTAAGATGCACGCTTGGAATCAGTGATGTTAAAGTTCCATGGTCATTTCCAAGTGATTTTTGTGGACACCTGTGCTTCTCAGGAAAACTAGATTTAAAGTAAGAAAAAAAGATTTGTTCTTAATTAAAATCTGAAAGTGATTGTAATGGCAAGTTCAGGAAGAAATTTGTTTTTCTCATTAGTATGTCTTTCGTTTGTTTCCTTTCTTTTTTGCCCTAAGGAGCATAACTAAGGGAAAATATCGGCCAGAATATGAGAATGTGTTGAGGCAGAGAAGACGTTAATGTTTTCTGGATTCTCATCGTCCACCCTTCCACCTGCCTCTGCAGGCAGATCTGTCAGAGGGAACGCTACGCTTTTCATCACAGTGGCATACATACAATTATTCTCTAGTCACATAACTCTATCAAATCCTTCTTTAACTGTCCCAGCTCATTGTCCATAA
Source organism: Aplodontia rufa (assembly GCA_004027875.1). Lineage (NCBI taxonomy): Eukaryota > Metazoa > Chordata > Mammalia > Rodentia > Aplodontiidae > Aplodontia > Aplodontia rufa. The sequence continues at coordinate 13,620 of PVKS010033190.1, forward strand.
ACGGAATGGTAACTGCTAGATGAAGCCAGAGCAACAGCTCCCCAGGAAGTGATGCCTGAATAGCAATAACTCAGGCAAACCCCCTTGTTCATGTTCATCGCTGCCTTTAGAAGCTGCTTCTCCATGTTCAGCTGTTAGCTGACCTTCAAGGCCCCCATCCTTCTTCCATCCAGAGCTCTGGATATGTTCTCATTTCTCATACCTTGGCTCTCATCTTAAGTGGGAAAAGAATTTTACCATCTTCAATAATGGCTTTCAAGATTATTCCAGGCCTCCAAATCCAGTTGGCAGATACGTGAAAAGTTGTTGCCCTGCCCAGGCTGAAGTGGTAGATAACATTTACCTCCATATTCCTCTGGCCAGCCACATGGTCACACCTTGCTGCAAAGGAGGTAAGGAGAGGTAGTCCAGCTGTGAGCTTCAGGAAAAAATGAAACAGAGTTGGTGAACATCTGGCTAGACTCTGCAATGTTACTCTCTTCAGATTTCGGTTAAGTTTTCTCCTTGAAACTAACTTTCTAACTGCTCAGTATAATTCAGCAAAGTTGTGTCCTTTGAAACAATCTCTAATTCTAAATGGAAAATTTAAATTCTTGGACTCTTCTTTGTCAACTGGCATATGCAATACAAAAGATGAGAACTCCCAGACTCCATATGGCAAGAGGTGAAAAGAGAGGAGTAATCAGGTTGAGCAGTGTGGAGAGGGGCTCTGCCATCCTCACCTGGCAATCTGCCTAAAAGAATTGTGCAAACACCTCAATTCCTCAACACCAAAGAAACGTACAAGTCATTGCCTGAATGGCAGGCAAGGGCTCAAGCATCCAAGGAAAGCTTGGGTGAGGAATGAAGGGCAGGCCAGCTCACGGCCTTTGTTTTGGTTGTCAACCCATGTTTGTGTGCTGTTTAATTCTAGGTTATGGAGCAGCTTGAAAACAAGATTGTTGTAGGTAATCTCTGCCAAGGAATTCTGAGTCATTTACCTTATAAGTTAGCAATGAGAGGAAAAATACTGTGCTTCCTACATTTATGTAATTAATCAGACCCATGTGGATTCTTACAGAGACAGACTTCATGCAAATTACCCACACAGCTCAGTGCCACTTGATACTTCTAGACTAAGTTTAAATTGACCATAATTCTCAAGGTAAGAGTGACATTTTAGCAAAACTCACTCTTCTTTCACTTAAAGACTCCCCTCTCTCCAGCTGGGCTGTGGGATACTTTTGATATTTTGGGCCAGATAATGCTTTTATGTGCACGGAGAAGGGAAGGCTGCTCTGTGCAATATATAGAATATGTAGCAGTATCCCAGACTTCTATCCCATACAAGTTGTAACCCCTAAGGTACCAGTAGTAACCCATTTCCCAACCAAGTTGTGATTTAAAAAAAAATGTCTCCAGATGTTGTCAAATGTCTGCTAAAGAAAGCACAGTTATCCTGAGCTGAAAACCACTGAGCTGGACAGAGATTCAATTTGGTCCTTTCTAGAATAAGAAATTCCCAAGAGGTATATTTTCTAGCTATTGCAAAAATAAGAGCTTATTCACAGGCCTCAGGGAAGTACATAACACTTTGCATAAACAGACATAGACTTATTTATTAATTGGTTGGTTAATCATTTGTTTAATGCTGAAGAAAATTAAGGAGCATAAATGTGTGTAAGAGCTGGTCAGAGAAGCATGAAAACTCAGAGTAGGAAGCAGACACCCTGAAGAGGTCAAGAACAGGGAACTGATGTGCACTATGAGCATCCATGTTCACTAAGCGCACATTATGTAATGTGCAGAGCAGGCTTCCCTGTCCAGTTCATTTTGGGCTTGTTCTCTTACCTTTCTTCGTAAATGGAATATTAGTATGATTTGAGAAAAAGACTTAGAAGTACCTGTGTTGCTTGGCTTGTTCATTTTGTTTTGTTCTGCGTTCCTGTGGTCTACCAAGAAAGAACATGCCCCAGATAACTGCTGCCTCTTCAACCTAGATGCCAGGTGGTTAATACAAACCCCAAAGAAGAATTTCTAATAATTTCTAATAATAACTTTATTTTATATCAATATATGTGTGTGTGCTGGCATGATAAAAATTGGCCTTTAAAAGATAAATAAATTGAAATGAGGAGTGGGGAGGAAGATTTTTTAATTTCTTAAAGGAGACAGAGGTCATACCAGGTAAAAAGAATAGCATGAGCAAGATAGGGAGCTAGAAATGGTAAGGTGCTTTGGAGCTCAGTGAACAGACCATTTTAGCTGAAGCAGATTTTTATATCTTTTTGTTTTCGCATAAATGAAAAGGTAAATTGGGATGAAACTCTGAAAGGCTGAATATAAATTCAAGAGCATCTGAAGTGTAACCTAGGAGAAATGGTTAAGAAAATCAGAAGCTGCTTTTGTGATGGGAGTGAACAGAAAAGTTCAAATAAAATCTCTTTACACATGCATTACAAACAGGAGTTGGAGGCAATTTTTAGGGAGAAAGGTTTCTAAAAAATGAAATACAATCTTGTACACCAAGTGAAATGGCTTTGGGAGAGGCAGGCTGCTCTGCCTTGTTACGTGTTTATTTAAAGAAGGAAGCGCAGTAGAGCTCTAATGAAGATATTTTCAAGTTTCAGAAGATGGACATTCACACTGAGATACAGATCAACAGAGACATGGGCTGTTCTGAATCACCTGCTTGCTAGTGATAGAAAGCAGACAGCAAGGAGTAGTGAAATGAGACTTTGAGGCTAGTTTCCTTTGAGTTCTTTGCAGCTACGGGAGCAGCTGTGTGCGAAATATTGCACTGCCTTACTAGGGGAAGTCATCTAGAATAGGTCCCTGAGCTAAAATCTTAATCCCCCTTGCAATAAACTTCCTAATCCTTTGACACGGGGAACCAGCAAAGTTCACGCGAGAAAGACAGGCCAGTTTGAGGCAGGATTTCATTAGAGACAGGAAGGACTTGAGTTCGCAATTGCAAATGACAATCTCGATCTGTCAGTCAGGGGCAGGTAAGAAAGGGCATTTTAAATGGAATTCTTTCCTAAGGGAAACTGTTGAGAGAAAAAAAAAAAAAAAAAAAAAGAACATGCCCAGATGGCCAGCGCCTAAGGGAATATGAGATGGGACTAAAGGAAGTCAGGCAAAAGAAGATAAAATAAATTCCACATGCACTGCTTCTTATTGCCATTTCTCCTTTGTATAGTTGCTATGGGAACTGTTTCAGAAGCTCTCCAAGGCTGTGTCTACACAGTGCAAAATGATTTGGGCTGAAATGACCAGTCAATTTAAGCCAACTGGTTTAATTGATTTATTTCCAACTCATGCTCCCCTCAACCCCAGCCAAATTGAGTAACTGCTTAACTGAATTCAGAGGTATTTTGCAGAAATAAAATTGGTTTCCCTGGTGTATGTATGTGTGTTCTAGCCTCATGATAAGACAATGGTCTTGCTAGGTCTGCCCCTACTCTCTACTTTCCCGTTGCTTCTGGGATTATAAACAGCTCTAGAGGGGTATAGAGAGTGGCCAGGAAGGAAGGAAAAGTCTAGTTGAATAATTTGTGCACTGGTGTCATGGATCTAGGTACACACAAACTGAGGAGCAAGGAAAGCAAAGCACCAGAGGGCAGGAGGCCAAGCAGAAGAGAATCAGAGAGATCAGCTGCCCATGGCAAGGCAGAACCGAGGGGTGGATGAGAATACTGGCAATAACAGCAGCCTTTGAAGGCAAATGGATGGCAATGGAAGAAATCATGTTGCGTGAAGTCAGCCTAACCCAGAGTCAAGGGTCGAATGTCTTCACTCATCTGGAGCTAGACCCAGGCCTATGTGAAAGGTGGTCAACTCTCACGTATTAGACCCAGCAAAGGTGTAGTAACACATAACCTTGGGCATTCATAGAGATGTGTCAGAAAGGAGAGGGGAGGGAGCAGTTGGGGAAGGGGAAGGATGGGAGAATAGGGTGGGATCTAGGGGGTAATTCTAATCTTAAGAATATATGCATATATTGTTTCATTGGATGCATTTTTAATTACACAATGACTACATTTCTTAATAAATATATTAAAAGTAAATAAATAAAAGAGGTCATCTGACCCAGGTCAGTCCGCTTATCATAGGGCTGCCTGGGCTGTTACCACATTGGGGGATTACCCTAACATGTCCTGTGCTACCATCCTATGGTGCAATCATCTCTGAGTCAAAGTATACCTTGATCAGTAGCCTGCATTCTCCACCTGGTCCTGGCTTGACTTTAGACTCCAGTCACAGTTGCTCATTTCTACCAAATTCCCCTAACCTAAGATCATGCCTTGGACACCTCTGTTGACTACATCAAAGAATTACTCCTTCCTAACTCCAATCTGTTAATTCAGTATGTAAAGCAAGCCTTCCAAGTTTCCTACACTTAGTGCATATCTGCTGCCTGTCTAGGGCTTCATCCTGGCTCCTCCAAGGGCTAGCCAGGAATCAGAATAGTACCTGAGGTCTAGTCAGGACCTGTCTGTCTGTCTCTCTTTTTCTCAATCTCCTCTCTGTCAAAAATGCAAATCATAATCAGACATGATTTTATATGATGAGAGGATTTATAAAAGCAATATTCATCTAGGATCTTCTGGGTGGGAAATGCTGAAGGTGTGTACGTGTCTTCTGCAAGTAGAACTTCCTTTTATGCCATGAAATACACTTAAAGCTCTTTCTATCTTTTATATTGTCCTGCACTTCAGTTGCCAGAATCCTCTGTTGCTCCCTGACTCTGGGTCACCCCATGTCCTTCCCAACCACATGTCCTATGACACAGGTAGCTTCATGCTGCCCCCATTTCATTTATCTTAACAGAATGAGCTGTCCCTATGCCCCAGCTTCATGCTGCCCCCATTTTAATTTATCAGAATGAGCTGTCCCTGTGCCCCATTTCTTGAGAGACAGGGACCTGCCTCTGGAAAATGGGTGATAATTGAGAAATTAGATAAAGCACCCTGCCCTAGGCAACTTACTCCATGAGAGGATCTCATTTCATAATGGAAAACACCTTAGAAAAGGAAAGGAGATGTAATTTGTTGAGACAGAAATTCAAACATCCGGGGAATTATTTCCATCTTTCAAAAAGTGTGCTTGCCGTTTTCTGAAACCCTGACCTGAGAAACTGTAAGTATTGAAAAGTACAATGTTGATGATGAAAATAATAAATAATATGCCACTGGAATGTATAAATACTTTCACTTATATTGTCTCCCTGATTTCTACTTTAGCCCAAGAGGTAGATATATATGATTTTACAGCTATGTTATTTTATAAATGAAACTTAAAAACATTAAATAACTAACCTGAGTGACTTCATCCTCTTCTTGGTACACTTTCAAGAAATCCCAGATTCTCTCATTTATTTCTCTATTATTTATGTTAGTATTTTTGAAGGAAGCACTTTTATTTCTTTTGTTTTCTGCATAACAACTTGACAAACTATGAACTTAGAACTGCATTTTGCCTCTAAATAATGATTTGCTCTTATGTCTATTGAAGTTTCTCTTGTTGCTAATATAACATTTCATACCCTGATCTTGCCTAGAAAAATTGCTATTCTGGTTATCTCCTCTGATAGAATATCTCAGGTTTGAGGTCAAATGCCCAATATGTACTCTAAACTGAAGCAGTTTTGAATCTAGGGACTTTCAGTAGCTGATTGTCCAGGGTGGTCTAACCAATTGGAATCTTTGGTCCCTGATAAGGTTATCAAGTCATCATTCCAAAAGTGACCATATTTATAGATTTAGAGATTTAATTACTTTCATCTAGTTGCTAGGTTGTTCTTAGAGCAGTGTATTTGTGTGTGCCTGAGTGTGTGCATATATGTGGGACCACAGGTGTGCTGGGTGGACAGGGATGGTAAAGGGATGAGTGATTTGGGGGCAAAGGTATTTAGAAAAATAGCATCCTGCCTCTTTACTTGTTAGCCATACAAAGAATATTTTAATGTTTCCTAGGTTTGATTGCTTCTCTTTCACATTAGCACAAATTGGTAATGATGGTGATTTTAAGAATGCACTTTGGCAGATGACTGATTCCTAATTTGGTTCAATCATTTATGGTATTTTCACACAAAACCAATTAATAACAGTTGGAGATGTTCTAATTTAAAAACCAGTGTCTGCCCAAAAGAATGTATTTCTCCATGGATTTTCATAATGATTTTATTATGACTAGAAGAGAACACATTCTAAATACCTAATTTAATAATAGACAGCAAATGGTACATACGGCTGTATGTGTCGTGTAAATGATATACTCTTCCACAGGATGGGGTAATATTTTAGTATGAGCAACGTAGAGACCCCCTATGTCTTTCTCAGGGCTGAATGCCAAAAAAAGAAAAAAAAACAGATTTTCAGGTACTATAGAGGGAGGAACATTACAATCCCACTAAGGATAGATAGATTCCCATGAGACTTAAGAACTAGGATTCTAGGTCCTATTTCTTCACAACTCATAAGAAATGCCCGTTATTTGCTTCTAGAGGGAAAAAAATCAGGAAAAATAAATTGCTACCTGAATACTAATATCTATTCTAAGCAAGTAGTTTTGATTCTGGGGACTTCTAATACACTGAGCTGATTGCACTGCGTGATTTAATAAACTTGCAGATTAAAACGGCAAGCTGCTGGTTACTAGGTCTGTGAACACAAGGTTTTGGTCAGTGGAGACAAAGATTCAGATTCTAAGGCAACCTTGAGAATTGATTAGTAATTCTGCCTTTTCCTCCCAGGCAAAGAAAAGTAAAGAAAAAGAAAAGGTTCATGTCTTTTCTTTCCCAATAAAAGACTATTTCCCTGAATATTACTCCTTACACAAGCTCATAAGCTGCCTTGATCCCAAGAGACCAAGAAATAAGGAAAATAACAATCTGCCCTCCAAATTCTGGGCAGGGGAGAGATGAGTATATTAGAGCATGCAGGAATGAAAGCAATAAGACATAAATACAAAACAATCCCCTCTTCATTGGAAGCCTCTGACTGTCTTCAGCTTTGGGGTGCTGTTAGCTAGCCTCTAACTCTGAGACCCCCCAAAAATCAGGAAAAATTACATACCATCTTCAAGCACAGCTACTTCTGGGTCCTGAATTATGCTGACATGGAAATAAGAACCAAAGTCATGATTAGCTATAGTCTGCTATGTATAATGCAAGTGGTCCATGTCCCTGACCTGCTTACCTGATGACCTCACACAGGGCACCTCTGGCATGTATCTGATACTCAGACAAGAATACCAATTTTATCTGGTACAAAGATACCAACTTAAAAATAACCAGTGCTCTCCCAATGTACTTCTCTGAAACTTAGCTAGCTACATGGGGCTTCTGCCATGTGCCTGTATTGTGAGAGAGAGAAAGTAAATAAGAACTACCTTGGCTTTCCAGGAATGAATGAGTCAAGTACTCAACAACACTGACTCAAGACAGAAGCTAGGTGTAATAAGAGAGGTAGTCACATACTCTGTGGTAGGGATGGGCACAGGAGTGTTAAAGCTCTACGGGCTGGGGCAGGTTTCTCAAACAAACACTATACACATTTTGGCTAGATGATTTTTTTTGGAATTTTTTATTTTTTTTATTTTTTTATTTTTGAACAACCTTACAAGATTTTAACAAATTAATATAAAATGTGTATATATTCTGGATATTGCAATTACCCCCAGGAGTGCCCACCCCCAATTACTCTCCCTTATCCCACCCTTCCCTTCCCACTATATCTCTAAAAAAAGTAATAGGTTGTAAAGCATTACATCTTATCTGGATTTAACACATGCTAGTAGACCAACTTTCCAATTGTCCAGGGTCTAGTCCCCACCTCCACAGATGAGTGGAGACAATCGACCCTTAGATCTCTGGGTTAAGCTAATTTTACTCATCATGATCTCTTCCACAGCCATCCATTTACCTTCAAAGGCTGCAATATCATTGTTTCTAATTGCTGTGTAATATTCCATGGTATAAATGTACCACAGTTTTTGGATCCATTCTTCCAGTGAGGGACATCTGGGTTGTTTCCATAGCCTAGCAATAGTAAATTGCACTGCTATGAACATAGATGTTGCTGTGTCACTATAATGTGCTGATTCTAAGACCCCGGGAAAGATAGCCAGGAGTGGAATAGCAGGGTCATATGGTGGACTCATCCCTAGTTTTTTGAGGATTCTCCATACTGCTTTCCAGAGGGGCTGTACCAGTCTGCAGCTCCACCAACAGTGTGTTAGTGTGCCTATCTCTCCACAGCCCCTCCAGCATCTATTATTGTTTATTTTCTTCATCTTTGCCATTCTGACTGGCGTAAGGTGATA
>PVKS010033191.1:6979-22025 GCA_004027875.1 Aplodontia rufa
CAAGGATAGTGAGAGATGAGAGAGAGACAGAGAAACAATCAAATTTTATTGAGTTTTTCACATGGCTTTCGTTGCTCTGACACTTAGTTGTGTACGTGGGTGCTGGGGTTTGAACCCGTGTACTTGCGCATGCCAGGCAAGCGCCATACCCACGGAGCCACCGCTCCAGCCCGCCTTTCCTCCATCTTTGAACAAGATCCACCTATCCCTAAACCCCTGGCCCATCTAATCCTAAATCCAGAACCCACCTATAAAACTCCTCCATCATTCAAAGAAACTCAGTAGTTAGGATGCTTGCCTGGCATGCCTGAGCACCAAGTTCAAGCCCCAGCACCAAGGTCTCTAGCAACTCGGGCCATATGAAAAACTAAATAAAATAGATTCTCTCTTTCTCTCTCTCTGTCCTTATCTCTTTAAATAAATAAAAATATGAACTATATTCTTAGCTCATGTATTTACACATATATGCGTTCAGCAGAATCTGTCTTGTAGATCACAATTTGCTTAAACTTGTCAAGTAGCATTTAATAACCATGAACAAATGCTCCTTCATAAAAAAAATATCAGGGTGAGGATATCAAAGTCATTGTTTATAACTAATAGCATAAAATACAAATTATATAATAGCAGTAAAGAGAAATTATGAAAGAATGCTTAAGTTCATGAAAGAAGAGAAAGAAAAAATATTACTATGCAAATGTAAAATAGCAAAATTATAAACAAAACAAATATACATTTAAAATATTTTAAAAGTTAATGAAAATGGAGTTTGGAAAGATTGGAGAATATGACAATTGTGAACAACCAGGATAACACCTTCAGATAATTTTTAATGAAAAAATATGGAAAAATGGAATTTAGAAAAATGTTTTTGTGATGATGTATTTCTTATAATTTTTCAAAGCAGAACCTATTGGATATACAGTTCTTCACTATGATTTTTTTCTTTTACTTTATTGTGAGACAAACAGAAAAATAGTTCTGAGTTTTTTCTTGAAGGATTAGAGAGATGGGATGACATCAAATAAAATCCAGACAGCAGTGATTATATTAGATATTGGAAGAAGATGAGTAGTTATTTCTTTGAATGATGTTTTCGGATTTCTGCATTCTTATTTTAGGTTAATTTATGAATTTAAGAGACCAACTACTTATGAATTCAATCAGATGTTTTCATAATACTTCTAATCTAATCATATCCAATTTAAAACATCTTAACTAGAGTAGAGTTTTAATGAATCTAAGATAACTTTACCTCATTATTTGGAGAATGAATGCTTTCAATGACTATAGCACTTAAATATTCTTTTGAAAAAAAAATTAGAAATTTTAGTGCATCAGAAAAAACTTCAAAATGAATATCTTTGGTTATTCTTTTAAATTATAATGGTTTCCCAAGTGTTAACAATAACATGAATATTTGCCATATATAAATAAAAAATTTTTATTTCCATAGATAATATTGTTGAAAATAGTTATGCTTCTTCAGCATATTTCCATCAATTTTATTCTATTTGAAATGTTATAAAATTTAATGTAAAACTAATTTATTTCTGTAAAGTTAGTTTACTAATATATTCTAATTAAATGACTTTAAATAGTAATGAAAGGATTTCAACAAATACCTCTTAACCTGTTAAAAGACCAAAAGCTGTAAACAGAACACTTGTAACACTTGTTCTATTGTCTGCTGTTGATCATAAAATTCCTTTTAAGGCAACATCTATAGATGCCATTATCAAATAGTAAAACATTTGCTCTGATGAAATCTAAAATAATTTTTTAAAGAAAATTCTCCTCCTAGCAAATTGATCAGTTACTTATTTTTACTGAAACTTAATTATTACTCTTAGAGATAAAATATATTGAACAAAGCCATGATAATCATCATCATCATCTTATTGCTGTGTTGTCCTGAAAAATATTTCAATAAGACATGTATAACACCTGTGGCAATTTTTCAGTAACTGAACATTCTGAAGGTAGAAAGAATTATTTTGCAAAGGTAAGTTTAGACTACTCTTTTTGTGAGATTATTATGATTCTGGTTCTTTATCTTTCTCTCATTTATAAATCAAGAGTATAACAACCTACGTTTCATTTCTCTCCTTCATGACTATTAATCAGTCATGTGTGATTTTTGCATGAAGATGAATGGATTACAAATAAATGTTTCTTTCATTCCAATAAATAAACATTGAGATAAAATTTAGAGTACTCTGTACCTTCCAAATTACTGTTTGTTTTTTAAAAAATCATTTCTGAAAAAATAAATTTTGATTGGCATATATATTTTCAGAAATATTTTGCTATGATAAAATCCTAGTTGTGAAAGTAAACATCTGTACTTTTAAAGGTGAAACCTATGAGTTCAATATATGATTAGAAAAAATATTGTATACCATCTGAGGCTGAGATTATTATGCTTGTTGATCTTAAGATCCTGAGGAAAATCAACAACACAGAAATCTATTTTCATAGCAGAAGTTCCTAGATCTTTTATACCAAATTTAGAATAATTACATAGGGTGTTGGGAGGCACAGAATTGAGGGCATGTAACATCAGAGAAATTATTTAGGTAATAATTCTGAAATTAAAAAAAAACAGAGTTGAAATTAGACCTATATCTTTCACCTTGCATGAAAATCAAATCAAAATGGATCAAAGAGCTAGGAATTAAACCAGCTACCTTGCAACTGATGGAAGACAAATTAGGTCCAACACTTCAGCACTTGGGAGTAGGCAAAGACTTTCTCAACATGTTTCCTAAAGTGAAGGAAGTAAAGTCAAAAATCAGTGAATGGGATGCTTTTAAGCTAAAAAGCTTTTGCACTGCCAAGGAATCAAGAGTCAAGAGGTTTCCTATGGAAATGGAAAGAATCATGGACTATGATTCCTCAAAAAGGGGACTCATATCCAGAATCTACATAATCCTCAAAAATCTCAACTACAAAAACATAAACAACCCAATCAATAAATGGGCCAAAGAGCTAAATAGAAACTTCTCAACAGAAGACATTGATCAAGCCAATGAATACATGAGAAAGTGCTCTAAATCACTAGTAACCAGAGAAATGCAAATGAAAACTACATTAAGATATCACCTCATTCCAGTCAGAATGGCAAAGATTAAGAAAATTAATAATAGATACTAGAGGGGCTGTGGAGAGATAGGCACACTAACACACTGTTGGTGGAACTGCAGACTGGTACAGCCCCTTTGGAAAGCAGTGTGGAGAATCCTCAAAAAATTAGAGAAGAGACCACCATATGATCCAGCTATTCCACTCCTGGGTATCTTTCCAGGAGATTTAGAATCAGCACATTATAGTGACAGGGCAATATCTATGTTCATAGCAGCTCAATTTACAATAGCTAAATTATGGAAACAACCCAGACGTCCCTCACTGGAAGAATGGATCCAAAACTGTGGTACATATATACCATGGAATTTTACACAGCAATTAGAAACAATGATATTGCAGCCTTTGAAGGTAAATGGATGGCTATGGAAGAAATTATGCTTTGTAAAATCAGCTTAACCCAGAGAACCAAGGTCGAATGTCTTCACTCATCTGTGGAGGCTGGAACTAGACCCTGGCCATTAAGACAGGTGGTCTATTATCAGGTGTTAAATCCAGATATCATGTAATGTTATACAACCTAATACTTTTTTTTTTTAAGAGATGCTGTGGGAAGGGGAAGGGAGGGATAAGCTTGGGTAATTGGGGGGGGCACTCTTGGGGGTAAATCCAATTTTCAGAATCTATATACATTATATATCATTTTGTTAAAATTTGTATGATTGTTAAACAAATAAATTTCTCAATAAAAATGAGCAAAGTTATTATGTTAATATGTCTTGTTATGTACCAGAAACTGGTAGTCCCTGATCAATTCCAGTTACATTGGTTTCATTTATTCAAAACATATCAATTTCTATTAAGCAGGGGTTTTTTTTGTACCAAGGTGAACCCAGGGCCTTTTAACTCAGAGGCATATTGACATATCCCTGGTCCTTTTTACTTTTTATTTTGAGATAGGGTCTTATTAAGTTGCCAAGGCTGGCTTTGAACTTGTGATACTCCTCCCTCAGCCTCCCAAACTGCTGGAATTACAGGTGTGCACTACTGGACCCAGCTCCTATTAAGCATTTTATGTCCTTAGGAGATTAATTATGATGGATATTCTCCCACAGTAAAACAAAATAAAATAAAGTACAAAAATTCCTAGTTCCTCATCCCACAAGTACTTTGAAATCTGTAAGGAGAACTAAAAGACATATGTAGTGGTGCCAAATCATGAAGCTTAAAAGTGACAGGATGGAACAACATGGAAGGTTAAAAAAAGTCCTAAACTCTTTCACTTAGGACTTGAATGTCACAAACAGACAACAGGAACCAACAAACAGATGGCTAGTGAGCAAGGAAAAGAGATTATGTATTACATAAATAAATTAGCATCCTATCATAAAGCCTAGTACCAAAGAAGTTTCCAAAACATTGAATTAGTATGTAAAAGTGATTCTGAAAGCTATGTTTTGTGTACTTTGGAAGATATTCAGTATATGAAGAACACACCTAAGAAATTAAGATTGTTTTTCCTTCCTACTTCAGAGCAATGTCCACATAAATTATTTGGAATTATTCTATATGGGAGATTGGCCATACATATACTCTTCTCTCCCACTTTCTTACTCATTCAATCATTTTCATCAGTATGTGCTCATGACCACTTGTTTTATACTTCGGGTTGCAATCCCCTATAGTCTGGTTTTCTTGCTGAAATTGCTCCATCTTTGTCCATTGGTAGCACTCTCAGGTGGCTCATCCATCTCTTTGGTGCATCTCCACAACATGCATGCATGTGTATGTGTATGTGTATGTGTGTGTGTGTGTGTGTGTGTGTACGCACGTGCGCATGATTGGTTGAGAGGCCACAAGTGCAATGAATATGAAAAAAGGAACGATTCTGTTTCAAGTTGTAAATACAAAACCAATATGACTCAATATAAACATTGACATTTAGAGTTCTAATTTCAGTTTTACTCACTTTTGATAAATATTCTCTTAAATATTTTAATGTAGTCTGAATTATCAATAGGACAGTTAAATTGTGATCCCTAATAGCTACTTTAGCATATGATAACATAGTAAATTTACACTGTCTGGATGTGTCACCATCTTTATAATGCAATTTTCATTTAAAAATGTACATTAGAGAATCCATTGGTTCTATATAGCATCTTTCCAACCATTTATACTGATTTTTGTAAGTAGATAAATATAAAAATTCTAATTCAGCTCATAAATTCTCTTATTAACCTAGCCTACACTAGTTTAAAAATATTCATTAATTTTGAATCCATGACTAGGTTTCCAAAATGGATAAAAACAGTGTGTAATTCTATCAATTCAAATCTTGAAACAATCAGTGAGATTGCTTCAAAACCAAAACAAATTTAAATAATTTATTTGTCTGCATTAATAGGCTTTAATGAACCAAATATTCAGTCCAATGATTGTTCTAAATGGCTTTGCATCCATGACCTTGACATCTCTATTTTACTGAAGTCTGTGCAAACACAGGTTTGTAAAACATCTCTCTATATGCTTGTGAATAACTGACAAGTGACTCGAGTCTCTCCGCTTCATGATTTTTATTTCATCAGATTTGAGTTAAAAGTTTACCACTTTATTTTTAACTAATACATAAAAATTGCACATATTTACAGGGTAGCATATTTAGATGCAAGCCTACATTGTGTAATATTCAAATCAGGTAAACCTCCCCCTCAAACATTATGTGTAAACCCCAAATTCAGACAATTCTCAGGATGAGGGTGAAGGGGTCCTGAAGGGAAAGCAAGAAAAATAAGTGGTAAAATATAATAAATGTACCCTGTGAGGTTGCATTGTGCTTTAAGTTCTGGTTTTCACATCTCCTATTTTGCAAACTGGGTGATACTGCCATTGAAAGAGACTTCCTTTTTCATTTTCTTTTTACGTTCCCAGCTTCATGAGTTTTCATTTCCCTACATTGAATTTCAAAAGCCACTTAACTGCCCATGCTCCTGGTTTATTCAAGTCATTCACACTGTTGCTGTTCAGCTGCTTTGCAGTGATTGGCTCCCCACTCCTTTCCAAAATTCAGCAGCTTTCATCACCTTTCTGTGCCCTCTACCAGGTTCTCCTGTGGACAGCCGTTTCCCTGCTCTGACACTGCCTGGAGACTCGCCATCTCTAAGGGCTCAGCAAGTTTTTAAATCCACTGGCAGATTAACCTTTACTAGACTATTAGATTCTAGTCCCAAGAAAATATAGAGTACTTACATGAGTGGGGGTAAATCTAGGGTTCATTGTGCCCTAAATACTGAGAATTCATTCCCTCATTTTTCCCCTTTGTTGCTCAGTTTTATAAAGTTTTGATGATATAATTAGCTGCTAAAATGCATACATGTGAACATAGACCAAATAGCTTTCTCCAAACATGATTACATGAGAACAACCAGCCTGGATTTAGAAGAAATATTAATAGAAATCTATAAATTTGTTCCCAATGTTTTCAATAATTTAAATCCCTTCTCCATCTACTCAAGGCAAGTGAATTGCTTCTCAGCCATTGTTGTCAGTGACTTCATCTTGATAGCTAGTTTTATTTTTTTTTAATTTTGTTTGGTTTTTGAAGGAATTCATCTCTCCTGGTTTTAACTGTATTAGATTTATTTTGGTAATTGGGGAAGAATCATTATTCTGATGCACTGCACTATAGACATTTTAAACTATACACTTATTAATGGACTTTTGAAAAATATTTTTATAAATGTATAGTTCATTTCCAATTTGCCCATTATGATTTGTTTTTAAAAACCAAAGTCCGAAGCAACTGTTATTAGCTACATGACAAAGTTTAAAAAGCTAAGTATGGTGATATATCACAAGATACCCTTTTTGGTAAAGATCATTGGTGGAATCTGAAAAATTTGAACCTCTCTTGTTGCCTATTCAAAATCACATATCAGTATTTGTTTTACATTGTAGAGAATGTATCCAGGCTTTATTTCTGTAGACACTTATATGTGAGCTTATATTTCTACTTCTATACAGTGCAAACACGCCTATGGTGCACGAGGACACCAGGGAGCTCAATTTCCCGGGCCATGCGTGTTTCTCGTGTCAGTGTGTAAATAGCCATTCTATATGCATGTCTCCCAAACCACCTTTCAGTTCTCCCCAATGTTGTTTTTCCATTGGCCTAAGCATGGAATTTTTAAAGTAAGTGAGCATTTCACTTTATTATTGTTATAACAAGTATATAACTTTAAAACTTTATATTTCTAACACTACAATTAACATAAATATCAAAATCAATGCTCATATTCAAAACACTGACTGTTAAGCTTTAATGAGATGCCTGTTGGTCCTAACTTTAATTGTATCCAATTATTAGAAGTAGAGTGTGTAGGAAATTCTAAAAGTATAGGGAACTACATCTTTCAGTAAAGTGCAGTGAAATCCCTTACATATCTTGTACAGCATGAGGCCCCATTTGGCAGTACAAATGGAGGTTTTTCTTATACATTGCTTCTTCAACTAAAAATAAATATTCCAGCTATTCTTTATTAAATGACAAGTTTCAAACATCTCAATGTTGTGAAGAATTTAAATTACTTTATCTCATGAAAATAGGTGTTACTGTATTTACACATTTGATCACAAAATGAATAGAGTATTGACCCACATGTGGGATTTATGGTGATTGAGATGAAAAGATGTCTCTGAAGCAGACTGATTATGCTCCAAATCCCTGTCCCCATTTCAAACAGAGAATTGCTTAATGTAAAATAACCATTTGCATTTTTATGCCATTTGTTTGGAATAAACACATAATTACTCTAACCTGCACTGAATTATGTTTATGATTTTCAAAAACACACCCTAGGTTACAACCTGCTGTATTATTTCTGACTGTTGAAAAGATGGCCTAAGGGGCTGGAGCTTAGTGGTTATGGCACTTGCCTGGCATGCACAACTACACAGTTCGAACCCCAGCACTACGTACACAACAAAGTGTTGGAGGAACAAAGTCACATGAAAAGCTAAATAAAAATTGTTTCTTTCTCCGTCTCTCTGTCCCTCTTTCTTTAAAAAAGCAAAGATCGTTCAATACGTAACCATTTCTTCTTGGAAAATGGGCAGATTTATCCCTGTAAATTTCAAAAGTACAGCAGACACACTTCAGTCCAATCCAAAGTTCGCTGCAACAAACCATAAACTGTAAATCTCGTCATATTGCCCTTCATTTATATCTACCTGATGCTTGGTTATACATGAGAGTTTTGTTAATAAAGTAATTTGTAATTTACAAATCTAAATAAAATAGTCTTCAATATACAAAATGAACCAAATTCTTTTTGATATACAAAACATTTCAGCTAGATAAATATTTAAATGCATGTTTAGTATAGTTATTTGCAAAAACAAAAAAAAAAACATGGCTAACTGGTCAGTTGCTCTATCACCTTGGGCTTCCTTAGGAACACAGAAGCTCAGGTTCCTCTTTATACCTACTAAATCAGAATGGGCATTTGCAAAAGAGCCTCCAGGTGATTCTAATGTACATTAAAGTTCGGGAAACTCTCCTTTATGTGATTCTTGATGTTTTTAGAGTTTAAACTAAATTCTATTCGTAACAAATCAACTATTCAATTGTGTATACGCAGTAAAACAAAGAATGGCACCAGGGCTTTCTGTTTGTTTGGTTAACATTTGTTAGGAAGCCTATAGTTAAGGCCTAGTATGAACTGGATTCTATGTGAGGTTTGGAGTGTACAGAGATGGCTAGAATGCAGCTCATGCCCCATGGGAGTTCTGTGCCCGTGGTAAGGATGAAGAAATTATTACATTCCAGTGTAACAGGTGCTTCCTATACCAGTTCAAAGTTAAGAAATTCACCTTCATCTGGCAAAACTAATTTGAAATGATACAGAAATAATTTGACAGAAAGACTTATTTATAAAATGCTTCCTAAAGCCAAATAAAGAATTTTTTTAGATGTTTGATGAAGAAAACTGTACTAAAATGATTAATTTTTATATCCCTGCCTATATATAAAAAATAAATAATACCTACTTATATATTCCATATACATCTTTTACATTTATACTTACATTTTATAGACAGGAAAACTCAGAACAAAAGTATAAACATTTCACCACAAATTCATTGAACAAAAAAATCAAGCTGAGATGTGAAATTTTTGCAAATAATATATTTCCTCAGTATATCTAATTGAAATCATTTAAAGAATTAGCATTGTGATATTTCTTCACTTATAATAAAAAGTCTTTAATGAATGATAAATGTACCTTTTGATCTGGTGTTTTGCCGGGGGCCAGCCCCAGCAACTCTTAGGGTTCTGAAGGGTGGGTGGAG
Source organism: Aplodontia rufa (assembly GCA_004027875.1). Classification (NCBI taxonomy): domain Eukaryota; kingdom Metazoa; phylum Chordata; class Mammalia; order Rodentia; family Aplodontiidae; genus Aplodontia; species Aplodontia rufa. The sequence continues at coordinate 16,415 of PVKS010033191.1, forward strand.
TCGTCGTGGAGGAAAGCCCTGAACCTCCGGGGCAAGTTGCACGCAGACGCAGAGAGCTGCTTGAGCAAAATGTCTTCCTTCTTTATGTTGAGCTCTTTTATACAGGTGCATCAACAATGGTTTCATTATCTGCCTCTTTAACCAAATTGACCACCTGTAACCATTTAAACTCTTTCAGAGAACCAGACATAAAACTATCCACTTTATCATATAGTTCATGGTCAAATCTTCATGAACTGTTTCATGTATTGTACAAAAGGCTTTATTTTAGAAAAGAATAATGTTGTTATTAGTTCTTTATACCTGTTTTGATAAAAGTCAGATCAAATACTTTCCTAAGACTCTCTCTATTTTCCTTCAGATGTTTCTTATTTAGCTATGTTATAGGCCCTTATACCCTAATTAACTACTAACCCAAAACCACCCTGCTACTGCAACCTTATTAGACATTCTGTAGCTATCCTAAATTCTATAATTAAGATATTTATGCATCTTATCCTATGGGCTAAGGAGTTACAACTTAACTTCTGCAAAGACAGGAAAGGCAATTTTTACATATGCTGTTTCTTTTGTTCCTTAGTTCTAATTATTTTGCTTTCTATTTCCAATTTTGTTTTGAAGTCAGTATAGCTTCATTTTTCATGATTTCCATATGCGTTATACAAGTACCCTTCTTTCAGTCCATAACAGTTATTTCCAATTTGAGTAAATAGCCAATTTCCAAAAGGGATGGTTTTGGCAATATCCTGGAATGCAGGCTTTGTGGAGCCCTTCCCCACATCTGGACATTGTCAGACAGAAGCTTGGTAGATATTGCCTCCTCCAATATATAACTTGTAGATCAATTTATATAATAGCATACATACCAAAATCACATCAAAAACCAATACTTCCTTAAGACATTTACCTCAGTGGAAAATTGATGGCAAAAAGTAGTCTTCAATTATACATTTCATAGCATTAGTCAAATAATTATTTTAAAATATTTTATTTTATTTAAAGAGTTTTAATTCTCTCTTTTAGGTATGATCTATTTTTAAAATCTCAAAATAATTTTTCATTGCATCCAAGTAGCAATGAAATATACTTGAGCTATTGGGCCCTCCAATAGAAGCAGATGGGCTGTCTGAGATTTTGCAGATTAGAAGCAAAGCTCATTTAAAAGCAGCCAGAAAGCAATGGATGGTATTCAAATACTGAATGCAAAAGAACAAACACTTTTGCTAGGGTTTATTTGGTAAACTCTGTGACAGTTGAGCATCTGGATATGATAGAAAGGAGAGATTTTAAAGCTATAATTGAAACCTGTCCATGCAAATTAGATGATCCATTCTCTGTAATTAAGACTAAGTAGTGGGTATCTGTCATGAGCCAAATTAATACAAATTAATTCAAAAACCTTGGAAGGGACATACCATGCTGATCTGTGTAGCATGACCCTGAATAGGACATTTTATTATATGAGTGAGATTTCATTGTCAAAAAGAAATGTCACTCTGGCAAATGCTGAACAAGGCAGGGAAGTTTTTCAGAGGATAAAGTGCTTATCAATTAGTTATTAAATTAGCATGCTGAGGTCATCATTTGATAAATGACTGTTTCCAGAAAACTAAATATTACCTTCTTTTATGGAAGAGTCACTCATTCAAGGGTACAGACATTATTCTTAAAGAACAATCCGTTTCTTTTGCAATGTTATTTATTTCCTTATGGTTTAAAGAATGACATAATGAGATTAAAATGCCCAATTTTTTTGTATTTGAAGACTGGGGAGAACCAAGTTAATATCCCTCAACATGTTTACTGTAGTAAATACCCCCAGGGGTAGGAGCTATCAGAAGTCAAGAATGTTCAAACTTGCTACACTGATGTGCTGTAATTCCTAGAACCTTCATAATCATCTTAATTCTGAAAATGTCATGCATCTGTTTTGCTATATAATTCAAATAGTTTACCTATTTTTACATTAACATTTATGCATAGTTCTAGCACCCTTAGAATCATGTTTGAGTACTAATAATTTATGAAGCAAAGATGGAAGAATATATGGTTTCTGTCCCAAAGGAGTCTTCAAAGAGTCCTCAGCATAGACTCCTCATCTGTGGAATGTGGATCCTAGCCTTCTCTTTTCTTTCCCCCATTTAATCTTTCTCTTCAGGTTGTATTCTCTTCTAAACTTTTATCTTTACCTCTGTTTTTCTTGACTTTTCATCCTCTGATCAAATACTTAAAAGTTTTCATCTCCATCTGTTGGGCACTGTGCAAAAGACAAATGCTGCGCCGGAGGCCATGACACTTCTTCTTCCCCTCTTAAGTTTCCTTTTTCATGCTTCACGCACTCTGAGCAACCTTCCGGTTGGTGATAGCTGACAACACCAACATAGCAGTCCCTCATTGGCTGGGATAAGCTGATCTACAGCTTCACCATTGGTTCCTTGGCTATCTCCCCTCCCTATAAAAATCCGTGTGCCTTGGAAATAAACGGATTTTGAGCTGCCATCTGCTGTGTGTGACTGACTCATTTCCCCGGCGAGAAGGAAGGGATCTCCAATGAGGGGGATCCAGATTTCGCCCTCCTGGTCGGCCCAGGGGACAATCCAGCTGGTCCAGATTGTCCGACTCGCCCCCAGGGACACCTGGGGCAGTGACATCCATCTTCCTTTCTCACTTTCTTGATTCCTCTTATTATTCTACTTCCCCTTAATCCCAATGTATTTTTTTCTTTTTCCTTTATGTTCTTCCTCTTCACCATTCTTTTCTTTGTTCCTATCTAGATCTGATAAGGTACACCTGGCAAAAATTCATCTATTTTTAAGGTGTAAAATGTCATGCTGCAAACACACAGTAGAATGACAAAATAAAGCTAATTAACATATTCACCACCTCATAGAGTTACTGTTTTGTGTGATGACAACATTTAAGATCTACTCTAATTTTCAAATATATATATTAAAGAGAGAGGAACAGTGAGGGAGAGAGAGAGAATGAATATTATTTAGTTTTACATGTAATCATTGTTGCTCCAACACTCTGTTGTGTACGTGGTGTTGGGGTTTGAATCCACATCCTCACCCATGCCAGGCAAGCACTGTAATCACTGAGCCATACTGCTGTAGCCCCTCAAGTATATATTATTAATAATAGTTCCTATGCTGTACAATCGATCATCACATTTTATTAATCTTGCATAACTGAAAATTTCCACCTTTGATCAATATCTTCTTATCTTCCACACTATCTATCTTTTAGAAACCACTATTCAACTGACTGATTACAAAGGTCCAACTATTTTAGTTTGTACTTGTTAATGAGATCATGCACTGTTTTTCTGCTTGTGTCTGGCTTATTAAACTTTCCATAATGCCTTCCAAGTTCGTCCATATTTTTGTAGATAACAGGGTATCCATTTCTTTCAGGGCTGTATATATTTTATTATGTATGTGTGTATTTTTAATCTACATATAAAGTAAAGAAATATAGATCAAATTTTCTTTGTTCCTCCACTGATGAATACTTAGGTTGATTTTATATATTTGCTATTGTGAATAATGCTGTATTAAACATGAGATGTTTCATTTCTCTTTTCATTTCCTATGAATATATGCCCAGAATTGTGATTTCTGTAGCATATAGATTTTCTACTTTAACTTTGAGAACTGTCATATTGATTTACATGATTTATGTACCAATTTATGTTCCCACCAGCAATGGGCAGGGATTTTTTTTTGGTAAGCACTTGCTATCTTTGCCTTTCTAATGATAGCCATTATATGGGTGTGAGGTGATATTGAACTGTGGTTTTAATTGTCATTTATGATTATTGATGTGAACATTTTTTCATAAACTTGATGACCATTTTTTTATTTAGTAAAATATTTGTTCTGGTCCCATGTCCATTTTTAATGATGTGCTTTGTTTTCTTATTATTGAGATGGGTTCTTTGTGTGTTTTGGATAAGCACCCTATCAGATGTATGATTTGCATCTATTTTCTCTCATTCTGTGGGCTATCTCTTCTATCTGTTGATTGTTTACTGCTTCCTTTGCTATGTAGAAGCTTTTTAGTTTGCTGCCACCCCATTGGTCAGTCTGTGCTCCTGTTGCCTTTTCTGGCATCTCATCTTAGACATCTTTGTCAAGACCAGGGTGATGAGGTTTTCTCTATGCTGTCTTCTAGTGGATTTAGAGTTTCAGACGTCAAGTCTTTAATTAATTTTGAGTTTTGTGAATAGTGTAAGATAAGAGTCCAATTTTATTCTTCTGCCTGTGGATACAATTTCCCAACACTACATATTGAGAGAATCTCTGATGCCCATTGTGTATACTTGGCACCTTTGTGGAAGATAAATGCCCATGAATGTTGCTTTTATTCCTGTTCCATTAGTTTAAATGTCTATTTTTAAGCCAGTACCACGCTGATTTTTCTAATATGACTTTGTAGTGATTTTCAAACCAGGAAGTGTGATGCTTCCAGTCTACTTTGTTCTAGATTGCCTGGGCTCTTCCAGGTCCATACAAGTTTTATGAGGACTTTTTCTATCTCTCTGAAAATTATCTTTCAATTTAAAAGCAGGTATCTTCCTACTTCCATCTTCTTCACTTTTTTGATCAATATTTTACAATATTCAGGGTAGAGATTTTTCACCTCCTTGGTTAAAATTATTCTTCAATGCTTTACTTTTTTAGATGCTATTTTACCTTTTACTCTTTGTCTGCTCTTCAATACCCTCTTCCCTTGCACAGTCCCTTTCCACCAATTAATTATCCCATTTTGATGTTTTTCTTTTCCTGTTATTGTTATCTTTATCTTAACTCCCTCAGCTATGGTAATCTGTATCCCAACATTCCATCCATCCATACATATGATTTAGTATCTTACTAATGGTGCACCAAAGTTGAGAATTTCAGTTCTGTCTTATGTACTATATCAGTGAGGGCTCCCCAAGAGATATAAATCAAGGATAATATGGATTTTATACATATATGTATATGAGATGGAATAAGCAGAAAATATGCATATGGGGATTTCTATGAAGATTATTAAGAAAAATTAGCTCATGTGATTAAAGAAGCTCAGAAGTGCCATGGTGTGCTTTCTGTATGCTAGTAACCCAGAATATGTGGCAGTATAATTAAGTCTGTGTCTAAAGGTCTGGGAATCAGAGAAATCAGCGGTGTAAATCCCAGTTCCAGCATTGGAGGAGATATATGAAATATTCCAATTCAGCAGGCACTTAGGAAGGAAAGGGGAGAATTTCTCTTTACTTCATCTTTTCTTTAATTCAATCCCTAAATGATTTGGATAACAACTATCCATAATGAAGATGAAAATCTACAGAGTCCATGGATTCAAATGCTAATCCCATTCAGAAACTCCCTTACAGACAAACCCAGAAAACAATGTTTAACCTGGGTACTCCGTGGTCACTCAAAATGATACACAAGGGAGAAGGAAGATGGCGGTTATCCCAGGGACACTGACCCCGTGAAGCTCCCAAGAGTCAGCACAGGCTGCGCGTCGGCCCGTGGATTCCCACGGTAGGACGATTTTCCCTGAACGGGCAGGCATTGCCTCCTGCTAGTTCTTTGACCCCAAAGGAAAAGTGAAGAGC
>PVKS010033192.1:5556-22025 GCA_004027875.1 Aplodontia rufa
GCAATAACACCATCTCACTGAGAGCTGGGAAACCTAATTGCTTTGAACTTGCCTCTTCCTGGTTCCACTCCTGGGATGTTGCTCAACAGCAACTTCCATGTGATGAGGTGCCATTATTCTTCCATGATCAGAAAACCACTTGCTCTCAGAGCTATGTATGTTAAAGCAACACACACTCTATGCTACAGTAAGAACAGCCCCTGCCCCACCTCCAATCAAGATTCCAGGAGCAGTCAAGTGACCCTTTTGTGTGCCCTATCTTTTTCTAAGGCTGAATATTTTCTTCCAAAACACCTCAATCTCTCCAGGAAGGAGATATTGCTGAGCAGCTGGAGGAGCCCGAGGAGAACTGCACAGGAAGCTCCGAGGGGACATGTTTACATCAAAGTGCCCCAGAAACACAGCTTGATGATGCTGACCAGCTTCTTATGCTTTGAAAATTATAGTGTGCCCCGAAATACCTAACATTGAAGAGCTTACCTTGGAGATAACAACAACTTGATTTTAAAGAAGAAAAATTATTTTTTTTTGTGATACAATGTAGAGTTTCTATAGTCCATAGATTAGCAGCCTCATAAATCCTAGAGATACTTTTTTTTCATTAGGAAGAATCCAAATATTAAGACATCATGTGTCCATTATCTATATAACCACAGCAAGTCCTTCCATAAGCTAGACTGAATAAAGGAGTTCTGCTTTCTATGTACCACGATGTCAACGTAACAGAATCAGAGGGCATATTGACCAGGACCTAATCTATCTTCAAATCAATATTTTTCAACTGAAAATATTTTCTTATTTGCTCCAATTGTGCAAACTATTTAGAGGAGTCAAGGGGTAAAAGCCCAATTATTTGTATAAAATCACATGGATCAACGCACTGTAGAGATTTTGTATTTGACACATGAACAACAAAAGTTTCTCATGAGGATTTTTGAGAAAGAGAAGCAATGAAAGACAGAGGCAAAGTTTCTGAAATACTTGTGAACGTCCCATTTACAAGCCAAGGATAGGACAGTCAGTATGTATATTTACATATTTTTTCATGAGCAATGAACCCACAACACCTACCATGGTCACCACGTGGATGTCAACGAGACAATGTCACTAACTGACAAGAAGACATTGCAAGAGTGGATCGTGTTGTACACCTGCAAACGTGTGCAGTGCAGTGTTTTTAGCCTGCATCTGAAAACCCTGGGAGAGAGGGGATGGGCAGTTCACAAGGTTGATTATTATAGGGGATCAGGGTGACATAACTGGTAAGCAGAAACAAAGATCTAAGATGCATTTGTTCCTCATGGGTATTTCAATAAAAGGTAATCAACTGGCCTCCTTCTGAGTAAGAACATCTAAGCAGTATAGCACAGAGGTTAGGTCTGTACTTCGAAAGTCAGACACAGACCTAGGTCGATTTCTATCTACTCTGCTACAAAGATACTGGGGAGTTGCTTGGCTTCTCCAAACTCCAGTTTCCTCTAGGATTAAAAGAAGCAGAGTATGTAAACTCCTAAGTATATTACATGGTACATAGAGAATGCCCAGTAAATAAATAAATAAATAAATAAACCCAAGAAAATAACTTAATAAAATAACTTTGTTAGCATGACATCTAAAACACTTGCGCACCTCTTTCAATTATAATATGTTATGCATTTTATTTATATGCATGGCCTCTAAAACACTTATACATCCTTTCAATGATCAACACCACATACCGTACTTAAGACATATTTGTCATCATAAATGGAACAGAAAATTCTCACTTTAGAGGGTATTGTACACATATGTTGACCATTTACTTCAATGGGTTCTGTAATTGCTTATAAGTCAAATTACATAAGAGGGATGCTCCTAGGCTATATTAGTTGAGCTTCCATAACAAATCTTTTCAAACAACTATTATTTAATATTGTATTACTGATTTTTTTTTTCCAAAGAGGACAGTGAGAGAGAGATAGAGACAAGAGAGAATCAATTTTTATTGAATTTTTCACATGGCTTTCATTGCTCTGACAGTTGTGTACGTGGGTTGCTGGAGTTTGAACTCGTGTCCTTGAGCATGCCAGGCAAGCGCCATAATCATCGAGCCACTGCTCCAGCCCCTGTATCACGGATTTGATCTATGCTACAAGAAATATTCATGGTGTTACGTTGAAAGCCACATTTCAATTGTAACTTGGTATTTCCACTTTTAGGAATCTAGCCCAAGAACAGAAGGGAAACTTGCACACACAGTATGCTTGTGAGAAAGGGATAAGTCAGCAGGCCACTATTGTTCAAACCCTGAATGTTCCCCAAAAGGCCAGCTCCCAGGAGCTGAGCTCTAGGAATGTTCTGAAGGACAATGTGTGACAAGTTCTTGAGCCAATGTTGTAGCAATCTGCCTGCATAGTTCACACACAGAACAGGTGCTGTGGGTCTAAGTGACTGATCAGTAACAGAACCCTGGATAACCAGGCTCGGACGAACTTCTCTACCATGGCGAAACTGTGTTCGTGCTGCTCCCGGTCATGGTTGGAACAATGAAGCACATCTGTGCAGTCCACTGTGGGGGGACTTTTGGAAACTTCACATACTTTCATTTGAACCTTGCCCCATGAGCTCTTCTCCTTCACTGATTTTACTCTAGAAACTTGTACTGTCACAAAATAAAGATGATAACTTCTGAGTCCTTTTCTAGGAAATTCATCAAGCCTGAGGGTAGTCTTGATGACCCCCCAAAGTATGTTTTTGCAAAATAAATGTATTGTAATTCACTGCTCCAGAATAGTAAAATATTGTGAATAATTAAAATACTAAAGAGATAAATAGTTCTGTAGTTAAATAAGTCTATAAATTATGGTTAATCAATATAAAGTTATTGTAATATTAAAAATAACATTTTTACACAATTAGTCATGATATTGGAAACGTATTAGGTTATAATGTTAAAATGTAATGTAAAAGCAGGATATAGGTCTTTATTTAACACCAAAAAAAAAAGCATGAAAAAATATATGGCCATAAATAAAAAGGACTGGAAGCAAATATGTCAATATCATTGTTTGTGGCTATTGGTGGCCTGTAGGATTTTCAGTTTTGTTAATTGTAGCATATTTTTCTGTATTGTGATGTTTTTCTTAGAGAAAATTATTATCCTGTTTTTATTGTTATTTTTGATGTATTTTATAGCAAAACTGAAAATATGTTTGGAAAAATTCTGTCAAGATAGAAAGAGCACAGTTTCCCTCATTCACCTGTTCCTTCTACTTGACATGACACTAGTAAGAGCTATGAACAACATTTTTCACCTCCTTCTATAAACTAAAAAATACATGAAGATTTATTCTATTTCAGATTTTTAAAAGTATCATCATGTTCTGCAGTTTTCTCCCTTTAATCACAGTATGTTATGGAGATCTTTCCATAAGTGTCTTTGTAATGGATACTTCCTGACTTCTTTACATATTGCCATAGTGACAGATATTTAGATTACCTCCAGCATTTTAGTATTATAATTAATGTTGCATAGAAATTGTTATGTAGTTTTCCAGGTTGCTTAAAAAGTATTTTTGTCAGAGAGAGTTGTAGAAGTAGAAATTCCAGATCATGTTGTACACACTTAAATTTTCAGAGATGTTGACAAATTGCTCTCCTAAAGATTGAACTAATTTGCCTTCCCAGTGGCAGTACAAGAGATTGATCATTTGCCATACTCTTACCAACACTGGATGCAAGAAATCTTTTTAACTTTTTAAATGTGATATGAAAATGATATTTAGCTATTATTGAATCTGAATATCTTTTCACGTTCACAGCTATTGATCACTTTATACTTTTACTGTGTGAAGTACTCATTCATATCTTTTACCCATTTTTAAAATTCAGTTGTCTTTCCTATTGATTTTCAGTTCTAAACTGAAGGCATATTGGCATTTTATTGCAGCAGTTCATATCAGTTTATCATTCTTTTCAATGCTATGATGGATTTCATTGTAGGAAATTTTACATTTTTATGTATATTAAAGCTGTCATTTAAAACAACATTTCTAGGTTTCATGTCCTGCTTAATTGGGATTCTTTATTCCAAAATTTTAAACTATTTCCTAATTATTTTATTATCAGAAAAATATAATTCATTGTCAGTTATGTTGTTCAATGTAATCATTTAAAATTCCAAGCATGAAGATCTTATAAGTTTTTTGATGAAATGATAGGTTCTTTCTCCCTGACTATGTTTTTTATTTTGCACTTGGAGCCAAGAAGCTCTGAGCTTGGTTTTATCATACTTTTCCTTTTTCATTACTTGGATGTTTAGTCCCCTGGCTATTATTCTGTTTTGTCTGCTAACTACCCTGGATCTTTTCTGGAATTAGAAAGTGAGCAAATAACAAATGAATTAGAAAGCTATTAAACAAATAATAAACACAAAATGCTTAGGTCATCAATTAAACCTATTAAGTTTAAACATTTTCAGGACCTCCTTTTCTTACTCGATCTTACCATGAATTTTTGGCCTGCTGGAATGAAGTGGAATCCAGGTAATAAGATTGTAGGCCTCTAACTCTCACTCTAATTATTAGGTTACCAATTCATTTACCTTCTTGTGAGTCCCTCAAGGGCAAGGGTTGTTCTAATTATCCTGGCATCCTAGTCACCTGTGCCTTAAAGCAAGCAGATGTTGGCTGAATGAATGAACCAGAAAAAAAATCACTTACAAAAAACTCCCACTAGAAATCTAGGTTAAAGGAAACAGCTCAGTACTCCCAGATCTATCCTGTTACTAGTACATGTTGAATCTCCGACTGTGGTTAACACTCATTGAGCAGATGACACTGAGACACTAGAGGTCAGCCATCATTAGCTTGGATTCACCAAAGGCAGGATGCAAAGAATCACAAGTGAGACATACTTCTGGGGCTGGGGTATAGCTCAGTGATAGAGCACATGCCTTGCATGTGAAGACCCTGGGTTCCATTCCCTGCACTGTAAAAAAAAAAAAAAGAAAAAAAATAGAAATATTTCCAACAAGGGTTAAAACAACAAGACTGTGTGTTATCTAACTAATTAAAATAATCCAAACACCTCTCAGACCCAAGAAATTTAATTATTTGGGATTTAACTGTATTCTGTATGCCTAATGTCCACTGTTCAGTTAGCCTGATGACAGAACAAGGTACCATAAAACTAGAATTTCAAGCCTACGGAGTACACGCAAGGCTAAAATTCTGTAATAACGTTTACCTTTTAACCACAACGATTTTGAAATGCAAGGAGGTCTTAGATGTTAGAGTCAGATCAGACTCAGAAAAGAATGTCTTGAATACATTGCAAATGAGCTTTCTGCTTCCCTTTACCAACCCACATCCATTTTCTCTGGGCTTTTAGGCAGTGTGTGTGGTCTCTTCCTAACCCCAGCAGGGCAGCAAAACAGTCTCCTCATGAATCTTAGTCTCCTGCTGTTGGAGAAGGGACAACACACCTTTTACGAGTCAGCCCTGGAACCTTGACCACCTCGTGAGGCTGGTGAGGCTGAGGCTGGTGAGTTTGACTGAATATCTGCTGCAGAATGCACAGGGGCCACAGCCAGGCACTGACACAGTGGCTGATGTGGGGTCCTCTGCGTGGTTGGGGTAGTGTTACTAAGCCCTTATTCTAAATTCCTAGTTCCTCCCCTTTGAGTCAATGACAGGATAATGTATAAAAAGTTTTATGCTTTGCAAAAATCAAAGGCAGAGCCTTTGGGCACCATTGAAGAAAAGTTTCTGAGTAGACTTAGGCCACAATTCACAAACTCTGCTATGCTGCTTCCTTGCTGCAGACGCCAGAGGAGCATGCTGGAACTCACGCAGCAATACTGGCAGAGAAGATTCTGGGGTGGGGGTGAGGGGGTGGGGAATTGTTGAAAGCAATTGCCAGCTGTGTCTACCCAGGGGGCTTCTAATTTGCTATCAGTGGTGCATGAGAAGCCAATCTCCTTGTGGCAGTTCCACAAGAGGCTCAGAGCAGGTGCTTCTAGAGGTATCTGTTGGAGTTTGCACTAGCAAAAAGGGAAAGGGTATGTCTCGCACTTGCCCTAGGGAACTGGTTGTCTTGATGCATCATTGTGCACCTACCCATGGCAAGTCACAAGTACTTTCCGAGCACGCATTGTCACAGGTCCTCCCTGAGTTATTAGGGAAATTACAACTTTCATTCATTCAGCAGATATTTGCTGAGAGCTTGCTCTGTGCTGAGCACTTTGTCGGTGCTGGGGTTTTGGGGATAAGGAAGATAGGCATACTGCAAGGGTGATGGGCACAAAAAACCACTCGTGAGAATAGCTATGAAGGGGAAAGTCTCTGAAGAAAGGACAGGTGTCAACGGGAAGAAGGAACAGGGTTGTGTGGGGAGAAAGTGGGGACAGCATTAGCCTATTCTGGCTACTATAACAAAACACCTGAGACCAGGTATTTACAAACAACAAAATTTATTTCTCCCAATTCTGGAGGCTGGGAAGTCTAAAAGCAAGGTGCCAACAGATTCAGTGTCTGGTGAGGCCCCATTTCTCATAGACAATCCCTCTTTATCGTTAACACAACAGAAGAGGCAAAGAAGCTTTCAAAGGCTAGTTTTATTAGGATTTGGGACCATGCATAGATTATTGATTGCAGTATGGATTTCCTTTGCAGTATTGAATGAATGTTGTTGAGGAAGGAAGTTAATTTAGGGGAAAATGGGAAGCTTATTCATGATCAGAGCAAAGGGGGAAAACAAAGACCAATTTCAGTGAATATAGAGTAGTTTTCATTATGGGCCCTCTTCTGCCTGTGAGAGACTGGAAAAAATCCATGACCCCTAAAATTTCTTCACATTCTCATTAGCCCCTCAGACTAAGTCTCAGAGAGCACTTATTAAATATATGCCATGATTTATATCCTTTCATTTATATTACTCCTCAAATAATAATGCCATGGAGCATGTGCTAGTATGCCCCCACTTTTAAAAAACTGATTGAGAAATATGAAAAGATTCCCTAATGCAGATATGGCCCAGGTCCAATGGCTAGGATGGCTGGAGCTGGGGTTGACGTCCACAGAGCCTCCATGGGGAATACTGCACATTTACCACCCTGCCTCCAGTCCACACTTGACCTGCACTGGGAAAGGACATTTGGGTCTCACATCGGCGTAAATTAAAAATATTTAGATCATGTGCTTTAATTACTGCTTAGTCCTGGAGCTCTAACAAGCCTCAGGGCTCTGGTACCAATATCTTTTATAACCATGTGGTAAGGAAAAAAGAATTCTGGGAAAAAACTTGACTACATTTTGCCCATGTTCTGAGACTTTGTGTGAGTTTGAATTTAAAAGTGATGGAATAATTAATCTGGTGGAGAAAACGTCAAGGCAGCAAAACATTCAGTGGCAAAGATATTGTTGGCTGCCTTTAGCCGGGTTTTATGTGAGAATAAGGAGCAAGAAATAGAGCTTAAAGGATTTTAAAAGCTTGCAATTTGGTCAGAAAAGTGCAGGTAAACCTGGGGCCAAAGAAGATGTGTTTGTTTAAGAGATTACAGTTGCTAAAGAGATGCTAAGTACTTTGTAAAGAGACTAGGAAAAATGCCTAGAGGGTATTTTCCAAAAAATCTGAAGGACCACACCCACTGCAGGCTCAGGAATGTTGAAGGCAAAATTCTTTTAAGAAGAGATTGTGGGGGCTGGAGTGGTAGCTCAGTGATTATGGCGCAGGGACACAAGTTCAAACTCCTGCACCACCTACACAATGAAGTCTCGGAGAAATGAAAGCCACTGAAAAACTAAATAAAAATTGATTCTCTCTCTCTCTCTCTCTCTCTCACTGTCCCTCTCTCTTTAAAAAATAAGAGATTGTGGGGTTCCCTACTTGCATAGGTGGTCCAAGGAAGTTGGTTCATCATGCTGAGCCACAAAGATACTCAGAAGCAACTGCAGCCAAGATTCTAAGGGGCCCAGGCACTGTGTGACCTGGCAGCAGACCCTGTCATCACCCACATATTGATTGTGTAGGAATACAAGATGCTAAAGTTAGGGGATCATGGAAGTTTCCACTGAGATTTCCAAGTAAGGCCTGGGAAACCAAGCAAAGTGTAGTAGGGTTGGAGTCCTTGCTCACTGACCCTCAAAGCATGATGTGTGAAATTGTGATGATGAATCTGAAGGTGGAATGGGGACCCCAGTAATTAAGAAATGCTGGTAACATGGACTGCGAGCTGTTTGCTGTGAAAAGCAACCAGGCCCAAGGGGTGGGACTGCCCAAGCCATTTGGAAATAACACCTCAGCCAAGAGTCCCGGATGCTGTACAGGGACTCATGGGACCTGTTTGCTTGGTGGGGTTTGGGTCATCCATCCTTTCTCTGTCCCTCTTCTTTCCTTTGGAATGCTTATTCTGTGCCACTGTACACTGGACAGACGTAACTTGCTTTTTATTTTCACAGAGGCTCACAGCCAAGAGTTCTTCTTGAGTATCAGAGGAGAGTTTGGACTTGGAATTTGGGCAATGCTGGGACTGTTAAGACTATGGGACGCGTGGAGACAGACTAAATGAATTTTTGCATTGTGAGACGGATAGATACTTAGGGAAGCCGGTGGTGGAGAGTTATGGTTTAGTCATTTCTCCAAAACAGGAATATTCACAGGTGAAATGATTGGACTGTAAGAGCTGAAATCTAATCAGTGCATTTTAGTTTGAATGGACTGCCTGGGTGGTAACTACAGGCAGGCAGGGTTTAGCTAGAGGAGGTGGGTCACTGGGAGTGTGCCCTGGAAGGGTGCACCTTCCCTGTGGCCCTTTCCAACTGCCCTCCTCTCTCTGTTTCCTGGTCCTGCCGTGAGGTGAGCAGCCTTCCTCCTATGAGATCTTCCCCTATGATATGCTGCCTAATTTGGGGTCCAGAGCAATAGAGTTGGCTATAGACTGAGACCTCTGAAACTGTGAGCTCCAAATAAACTTTCCCTCCTCTAAGTTTTCAAATCAGGTACTTTGTTTACAGCAATGAAAAGTCAACTAAAACACCCATTCCCAGTGTAGAGATACGAGTGGAAACATGACACATTGCAGCCTTTTTGCAAAGGAATCTAGAGATACCTATTGGGGCTTCAAACAAAGTGAGCTCTATCCTGGGACTTGATCTCACGGAAAGAATGCTGCCCATTCAAGGTTGTTTACTGAAGCACTGTTCATCATGGCAAGTACCATTACAAAGTGTATGCCCATCTTGGGGGAAATGGGTACCTAAATCATGCTATATCCACACTATGTAACCATTGAAATGAATGAGTCATGTCTCTGATTTCTATGATAAACTTTGAATAAGAGAAGCAGTATGTTGAAAAATGGGTATATAGGTCAAGCATTTCTTATCCAAAATGCTTGGAACCATAAATGTTTCAGATTTTTTAAGATTTTGGAATATTTGCATGCAGATAATGAGATAGCTTGGGAATGGACCCAAGTTTAAACATGAAATTCATTTGTGTTTCATACATACCTTATGCATATTAGCCTGAAGGTAATTTTGTACAACATTATTAGTGTGCCTGAGTTTTTTTATTTTCACCTTTGTTTTGACTGCAACTCATCACATGAAGACAGGTGTGGAATTTTTCACTTGAGGCATTGTGTCAGCATTAAAATTTTTAGATTTTGAAGCAGATTGGATTTTGGACAAAGGATTCTCAACCTGTAATGAAATCTTATTTTTAAAAACTTATAAAACACATGTGTGTCTATGTATACACATTAATATTCATGATTATCTTCACAGAAGAAAAATATGGAGTATTAAATGGTGGCGTGAACCTCTAGGGTGGATTGAGGCTCAGCATTCATTCTACCTTCATGATAGCGCACCTCCTATAATGCAGATGATACAAAGTTCAGAACATGCTAGGACATTCCTGCGGTGAACAGGTGCACTGTAGAGAGAAGGGAGGAGAAAGCACAGCAGGGGCCACACTTGAACAGCCCCGGCAGTGTCTACAGACAAAAACCTTCCCTCCTCTCATCTTTGCACAACTGAGTACCCCAGGTCCAGCTGCTCGCTTCATGGCACCGTAGAGGCAGGGCATGGAGATCCACCTTGCTGGCATGGATCTAACAGCATAACATGGCTCTCAAGACAACGTGGATGCAGCACCAGCCAATCCCTGGGGCCTGGCCAGCCTGGGAGGTGTGAGCCTGGAGTCAGCAGGGGGCAGCAGTTCTGTGTGCATTGCAGTTTGAGGCAAATTCCCAGAGGTGCAGCTTGGGCCCCAGCCTTTCCTTTTTCTTTCTTTTTATTTTTATTAGTTCAACAGAGTCTTACACATTGAAGGGACTCATTACTACACAATCATACATGCATACGTAATGACAAAGTAACTGAAACCCGATCCTTGTCCCAGATCTCCCTGTCTTTGCCTACTCTTGATTTCTTGTCTACTCTGTAATTCCCTCCCTGATACAGATATAAATGACCATATACATATATATTAATTTTGGAAATTTCTAGATTTAAATGCCTGCCTGAGTATTATTTGGCTTCTCATGGGAGTCAAGTGCACCCTACAGTATTGCAAATCCGTCCCCCATTTCCCTCCCTTTCTTCCCTCTCTGTCTCCTCCCCTCATCCTCTCCCCCTCCACATTCATAGCATAGCTCCCCCAGATTATGTGTTACTTCAAATTTGGTAGGTCTATTAATAAAACTTGACTAAACAGAAACTTTTCAACAGAAAAAGTTCAAAAAGCCAACAAATATATGAGAAAGTGTTCTGCATCACTAGCAGTTAGAGAAATGCAAATCCAAACTACATTGTTCTCACCTCACTCTAGTCAGAATGGCAAAGATGAAGAATACAGACAATAACATTTGCTGGAGGGGTTGTGGGGAGAAAGGAACACTAGCACACTGTTGGTGGGACTGCAGACTGCTACAGCCACTCTGGAAAGCAGTGTACAGATAAAAAATTAGGGATGGAACCACCATATGACCCAGCTATCCCACTCCTAGGAATTTTCCCAGAAGAGCTAGAATCAGCATATTATAGTGACACAACTACATCAATGTTTATAGCAGCTCAATTTATACCAGCTAAATTATAGAATCATTCCAGATGCCATTCACTGGATGAATGGATCCAAAAACTGTGAGATACGTATATGTTATACATATACATACACACACACAATGGAGTTCTACTCGCCATCAGAGCAATATCATGGCTTTTTGCAGGTAAATGGGTGGAAATAAAAAAAAAAATCGTGCCGAGTGAAACAAGCCAAACATAGATACTTAAGGGTCAAATATTTTCTCTCATATGCCCCAGCCTTTCTAAAGATTTCATGGGCACCAGCTTCCTTGAGCCAAATGCCAATCTGATTAAAATAGTTTGTTCTTGTTTTCTGAAATCAGGACCGTGTGATTCAAAGGGTTACTAGTCAGAGGGAGGAGGGAGAGGCAGTTATGAGAATTTAAACACATGAATATATGAAAGCGTCTTGACAACAGCTGTTTTTTTATTAATTTTAAATGCCATTTAAAACTCATCTGTCATCTCATCTCAATAACTGATATCCACAGCGACTTTCAAAAGACGTTTTATTAAGGAAGAAAGGGCGCTCTGCCACGGAGCCTCTCCAAGGCAGAAAGTCTTACCAGCAGGTGTGGAAGTGGACTTTGGTGCTGGAAGTAAGCTCCTGCGGGGTATTGTCACGCTGGAGGGTGCCGGAGGGGCCACCCGGCTGGCGCCCTTGGGTGTGTCCTTAGAAGGCTGAGCTGCCTTCCCAGCGGGCTGTTCTTCATTCCCAAAGGTTGAACCTGTGGGAGGCGGAAAGTGTGTTAATTATAACTTCATGAAAAATGGATGGACTCCCTTGCCTGTGGCATGTGCCAGCCAATCCTCAGCCTGCCATCTGCTTTAGAACTTGACCTCGTTCTCAGTGAGTGGCCTTGAAAAGTATTTCTTTGGAACCAGATGTAGAAAAGAACTCTCTTTAGCTACTGCTTAAATGTCTGGCACTGAGGGGGGCTCCACAAAAGCCAAGAGTGACCTCCCTTCTCTGAAATTTTACAAACGCATGCACTTTGCTTACATGTAATTGGATGCGGATATAAGCATCCACAGGATAACTTCCAGCAGGATGAGCAGTCCAGCCCTTTCCTGAAATAGTGTGAGCGACCCAGGAGAAGTGAGAATAAAAATACAGTTGACATCAGTCAGGGATTCGTTCTAGGACCCTTGGGGATTTCAGAGTCTGTAGATGCTCAAATTCCTTATGGAAAATAGTTGGGTTTTGCGTAGAGTCTACACATATCCTCTGTGTACTTTTATTTCTGTGTATGTGATACCAGGGATTGAACCCAAGGGCGTTTAACCACTGAACCATATCCCCAGCCATTTTTATTTTTTCTTTTCAGTTAGGGTCTTGCTAAGTTCTTTCAGGCCTCACTAAGTTGCTGAGGCTGGCTTTGAACTTGTGATCCTCCTGCCTCTGCCTCCAGAGTTGCTGTGATTATAGGTGTGCACCACTATGCCTGGCTCTCTTATACTTCAAATGATCACTAGATGACTTACAATCTCCAAGAAAACGTAATGGCTATGTAAATAGTTCTTACGTTGTATTGTTTAGGGATAGTGATCAGAAAAGGTCTGTTGAGCATGGGTTTAACTGTTTTCCAAATATTTTTGATCCACAGTTGGTCAAATATGTAGACAAGAAAGCTGGGGATACAACAGACTGACTCCATATACTTGTCCTACTGACTAGGAAATTTGTTCAGAAATCCCAAAACCCCAGCTCATTTTACCTTTGGAATAGGAGGGACAGGATAAAGGCAGAGAGTAGGGAGCACAAGACCAAAAATCTCTTTGAAACTCACGGAAATTTTTTTTGTTTGAAAAGCTGAGGCCTCACCAAGATGGTCTTCCCAGCAACTTCATTTATTTCAAAGGGAGAAGACATGTAGAGATAATTGCATTAATATTCAATATAGAAATAGTCTCTTCTATAGCACAGCTAAATCCTGAAGATTTAGCATAGGATGTCTGTAACAGATTTAAATATGAAAAGTTATTGTGGCCCAGTTATTGTGGCTTTTAGACCTTCTAAATTTTTTTTTTTTAAGAAAGAGGGAGAAAGTAAGAGAGAATCAATTTTATTTATTTATTCATCTGGCCTTTGTTCCTCCAACATTTATTTATGTACACGGTGCTGGGGTTTGAACCAGGGTCCTTGCACATGCCAGGCAAATGCTTTAACCACTGAACCACCTCTTCAGTCCCTTTCATAGTCTTTATATTTGCAGTCTCTCATAGACAATAACACTACCACAATTCCCCTGTTATAAGATAATCTTTTAGCTGGGTGTGGTGGTACATGCCTGTAATTCCAGCAACCCAGGAGGCTGAGGCAGGAGGATCACAAGTTCAAAGCCAGCCTCAGCAATTTAGCGGGCCCTAAGCAACTTAGTGAGACCCTGTCTCAAAATAAAAATATAAAAAGAGCTGGGGATATGATTGACTCAGTGCTAAAAAAAACCCCTGGTTCAATCCCCAGTTCCCCCCCAAAAAAAGATAATCTCTGAAATACTTCTCTGAATACAGCCATGAGGTCTAACCTCCAATTTCTTCATTTAGAGAGCCCCAATGTACTGAGGTTATGCTTGTTTGGAACAAACATGTACATTCTTAGGACCACTGACCATGAAAAAGGGAACAAGGACAGGTGGGATTAGCACACAGCATTGGAGTAAAAGATTAAATTATTTGTTTTTTATCATTTTAAAAGGTTAGTCATAACCTTCTATTTAGATAGGACCTGAATAAAATAGATTGCACTATTAAAATGGCTTTTGTGTTTATAACATTCCAAAGTTTCATTCTTTAAAGTAAGAAATTTTTGCTTTTCTCCCTCTGAAGAACTGTTTCAAATTGGTGAGATTTGGGTTGTTCCTAAAGAAAAGCATATTTAGGAAGAAAAATAGAGAATGTACTATTTCTTAGAACAGAAACTATGTTCTGCTATGCAAGAATTTTAATATTTCTAAACATGGATATGAGAATGCATTTGACCTCTGAAAGCTGAAAAAATGCACTGAAACTCCACTGAAAGATTTGCACTACGTCCTGGGTGTTTGAAAGGAAGCATGCACACGCTCGCCACAAATCCAGGCTGGGAAAGCAGCACCAGGAGCTCGCAGAACAGCGAGTCTCAGCTTCTCCATTGTCACGCAGGCTCACCAGGCCAGGGCTTGAAAGCAGAGAATCTGAATTGTATGATATTTGAGGTGGGGGTGGGGCTCAGCCACTAGAATATTTCACGTGGAATTACGTGGCATCTAGCCTACTGCTGACATCCTGCCAGAATAGCCTATTCACTGAAATGTGAAGAAGCTTAATCAAGCAGACAACTGTTCACACACATTCTTTTATTTAACGATTTATTAAAATGTCTTAAGAGAAATATTTCATATCATTGGCAGAGTTCAAATGTCCTTTTATCAAATCCTCTTGCATCTGGCACCATTTTCTCACATGAAATTTATTATTCAGTGAACATGTCAATTTAGAGATTTGGCTGCTTTCCTGACTGGGAAGAAATTTGCCTGTGAGGTACGTGGGTCAGGGAAGCCATGTACTCCCCACTCTGAGAGAGGACTTGCATGATCAAAAAAATACAATAAAGTAATATGAAAACTCTATTTTGTCCATTATTGTGGGACACAGCTGGCAATAAAAAGTTCCACTCTTAGAAAACTGGCTTCAGTGGCCAAGAATTAAAGCTGAATTATTCAGCATTTGAAAAGCGTTCTGCATTTGTCAACGGCTGCTGAATTCTATAAATATGCCAAGTACTTCACAACAATGCTGACAGCATTAAACCATTGCTTCCTAAGAGGAGGAAAACAACTGGAAAATAAACAAACTATTTGTGTGAGTCAGAAAAATGTGCGGGAAAATCAAGACCGTGGAAGTGGCTCACGCGGCTGATTCCGTCAACTCATTTCTAGCCAACCTTAAAATCCCAGGCAATTTATCCACCCTTCCACTTGGTCCCAGGGCAGCAGAAACATCAGCAAGGTGCAAATATGGGATAGGAGTACGACGACCAGGGTGTGAACACCTCCCTGCACCTGCGCCTTCGTTCCTAAGGGGAAATGAGGGCAACCTCCTTCGTAGAGCTGCCATGAGGATTCAAAGAGCTAACGTAAGGGAGGTTTCAAAAGATCTATGCCAGAGTAAATGCGAGAAAACAGTGTCTGGTATTATGCTTTATAAGTCAGCTTATTAAATTAATGCTAATTTAAAGTTCTTTAGATCATCATTATAATAAATCAGTTTTCGTAGGAACTTGGAAAGTCTTCAAGGATTGCTATTAAATAGGTTGCTCTAAGTGAGAAGAAAGGGAAGGATCAAGGGAAATCCAATCATACCTGCTGGATGAAGGACTAAAGAGAAGAGGAAGAGTATGACAGTCTTAAAAATACGATGAGCTCTTCCAGACTGAGAAAAAGGTGAGAATAACAACACCATGGACCACCAAGCTTAAGAAGTATAAACATCACGAATTCCACTGCCTGTGAAATTGCTAGGACAAAGAAAGTTTGTTCAGCTCTCCTTGACATTCAAAACTTCTTTGCAAGTTCCCCAGTGAGAATCACTTTACTACAGGTAGCTAATGTAGCATCACTGGGCTTTAATTTTAGCAATCAGGTGAACATGATAGTAACTGATTTAAGTTAACATGGTTTTTAGTCTTTGACAAGTCGTAGGATTGAGACTACAGCTATTGGACACGTAAGTTTTTTCCTCCCTAAAATGCCCACTCATAATTTTTTCCCATTTTCCACAGGGATTATTCTGCCTTACTTCTTTGAATATTCTGGATACTAATTATTTATTGGATACGTATTTCAAATAATTTCCCATTTTTTGTCTATTTTCACACTTATGGTGCCTTTATTAAGAATTTTTTCATCTTAGGACTATTGATTTTTATTAGTCTTTTATGTTGTGATTTGTACTTCGTATGTTTTAGACTTTAATTTCCTAACTTGATATTATAAAGATGTTCTCCTATACATTCTTCTAAAGCTTTTATAGTTTTGTTTTTTTTACAATTAGCTCACCAGATCAACTGGAATGGGGCATGAAACAGGGACTGAGCTTGTAGTTTGCTTCTGCATACACAGATGATTATTCCAGCCCTGTGCATAGTCATCTTCTCAGCCCTATGCTTAGTCCATCTTCTCTTCCCTGTGCTTAGTCCTGTGCTTAGTCCGTCTTCTCTTCCATATGCTTAGTCCGTCTTCTCAGTCTTGTTTATGGCCTATCTTCTCAGCCCTGTGCTTAGTCCATCTTCTCTTCCCTGTGTTTAGTCATCTTCTCAGCCCTGTGCTTAGTCCATCTTCTCTTCCCTGTGCTTAGTCATCTTCTCAGCCCTGTGCTTAGTCCATCTTCTCTTCCCTGTGCTTAGTCCATCTTCTC
>PVKS010033193.1:0-21920 GCA_004027875.1 Aplodontia rufa
TAAATGCTACTCTTACAAGTCCTGGTATCTGGGTAACCAGAATGGATCTTACAGTGATTAGATAAATAGCAAAGAAACCAGTTGGTAATCATATGGGCCAAGAGGTAAATTTAATCTTATTCACCCAACTCCATTGTTTGTGGAACTACCCAGGGTGCAGAGCTAATAATGCTCATAGTGACAATGCCTAGATGCTCCTCGAGGTCTCTTAGCACCATTTTTTGTGAAGAATAATTAGCAATGGGAATGAGTTTTGATTTTTTTATCATGGTTGTGCAGAGGGAAATGTTCTTTTATTTAGGATTATTTTCTTTGTTCGCTAATTAATGAATTTTTGCAGTATTGGTTATTGGACCCAGAGGCACTCTTCCACTGAGTTATATACCCAGCTCTTTTAATTTTGAGATAGAGTCTCACTAAATTGTCCAGGCTGGCTTCCAACTAGCTTGCAATCCTCCTATTTCATTCTCCCAAGTAGCTAGGATTAGAAGCATGTGTCACCATGCCCAATGGATCATTTTGTTTTAAAAGCCTGTTCTACAGGTATGTGGAAAATTTAAGCATCGGGGCACCTTGCCAATAAAGCTAGCTATGTGAGGTGGGGAGTTCCTCATTTCAGAGCTAACATGGACTATATCCAGGGCATGATCTCAAAGGTTCTTTTCAAGAGAAAAATCTCATGAATCTGTGACTAGTCTGTTTGCCCATTTGTCTGCAATTGTTCATCCATTCATCCATCCACTTATCCATCCATTCATCTATCCATCCATCCATCTTGACTTTCCTGACTCACTAATCTTAGAAGAACAGCTATTTTCCTTTAGAAGCAGATAATCCTCAGAAGATTTTCATTGATAAATAAGACAAGGAATGTAAAAGTACTTGGAAATCTTAAAAACTCAATACAAATACATAGATTTTTTTATGCTTGAAATTGTTCCCAGAAAGATGCATGTATGTGTGTTGTTATGGTTTAGATATTAGGTGCAACAAAGACTCACATGTGAGATAATGCAAGAAGGTTTAGAGGTTAAAGGATTGGGTTATGAGAGTCTCAACCCCCTCAGTGTGTTGACCCCTGATAGGAATTCAATGAATGGTGACTGGAGGCTGGTGTGTTGTGGCTGGAGGAGGTGGGTCTTTGGGGGACATGTCTTTGGGGTATGTATTGTATCCTTGGAGAGTGGAGTCTGTCTCTCTCTGCTTCCTGATGTGATGTCCTGAACCTCTTTCCTCTGCTACACCCTTCCACCATGATGTTCTGCCTCACCTCGAGCCCCAAGGAATGGCGCCAGCCTTCTATGGACTAAGACCTCTGAAACTGTGAGCCCCCAAATAAATAATTTTCTCTTCTAATTGTTCTTGTAAGGTCTTTTGGTCACAGCAGCAAAAACGTGGACTAAAACATATGTCCATCTAGGTTGTATAATTATGATATTTTATCATATATTGGATTTTTCTGGAAAAATTCCAAATGCAAAGCTTCCATTGACCCCAGGACATGCTCTTTTCTTTTCAATGATGTGTGTGATAATACACTAACACACTCAGAGTATACCAACCAGGGAAGCCTCTCAAGCTTCAATGTCCAGAGTTTTTATTGGGCTTTGTTACAGAGTCATGATTGCTTACGTCATGATTGAACACAGTTTCCAGCTCGAGCCCATCTGAGGTTGGGCTGCTATCACAGGCCCTGTGAATCAACTTACTAGCATAAACCGTATGATCAGGGGTCTCCACTGAATAATGAAGACTTTTCTGTTGCTCCAGATATTCTAAGGGTTTAAACAGTACATGTCTGTCAGGTGCTGGGGACAAAGACCTTTCTCCTTGGACAAGGTCAAATTCTTTATAACTATGACATTTGAAATTTGAGCTGTTAGACTGGTGTTATTTAACTCACTTTTATTCCACTTTTTTATTGGTGTGTTGATGTTGTACATATTGATGGGTATTGTTATTACATATTCACACATGCACGCAATATAACAATATCATTTGACCAATGTTCCACTCAAGCACCCCCGATCCTCCCATCCCTTTCTTCTGCTGATGGATGCAGAATATACTTTTTTCTTCCCTCCTCCCCTGTCCCCATACCCTTACTTTCTTCCTTTCTGTCCTACTTCCCCTCTTCTCTTTCCTCTACTTTACTAGACTTACTTTAGTCTATTAATTTGTATTTGAGTGGTTCTTTATGAATTCTTATTCTCCCCTTCCCCTTTCTTTTATTTTATTCTACTTCCATGAATGAGAGAAAGCAGACAACTTTTGAGTTTCTGAGTTTTGCTAATTTCACTCAGTATGATATTTTCCATTTCCATCCATTTGCCAATGAATGCCATAATTTCATTCTTTGTAATAGCTGTTAAGTAACTCTTGATAACTAAAACTTATGCATATTAGAACTATACAAAGTGAAAATCACACATGTATATACACACACATGAATTATCTATAAAAAATAAAAAGATATATATTTTTTTAAATTTAGGAAAACAGTTTATCAGCAAGTACACAAGTTCAAATCCCAGCACCATGTATACAACCTGTCTCAGAGCACTGAAAGTCACATGAAAAACTAAAGAAAAATTGATCCTCTCTCTCTCTCTCTCTTTCATTGTTTCTCTCTCTTAAAAAAAAAGTCTTAAGAAAGGCTGGAGTGGTGGCTCAGTGGTTATGGCACTTGTCTGGCATGTGCATGTGCACAGGTTCAGAAACAGACTGACGTGTAAGAGCAACGAAAGTCACATGAAAAACAAAATAAAATTGGATTCTTTCTCTCTCTCTCACTTTCCTGCTGTCTCAAAAAAAAGTGTTAAAAAGGTGTAATATTCAAAGAGTAACACACAACACATTAAAAAATTTGTCAAAAATCAAAAATAACCTAAATTCAAAAATGTTTATATTTGAGGGAGTTTAATACAACTGCTTTATTTATTTATTTTTTATTAAGGAGTTGAGCTGTTGTACAATCATATGTTTATAAAACAGCGGTATGATATGCATTTGCTCCTAAACCAGAGTTACTCCCACATTGCCCACACCCAGTCTCTTGATTCTTCTATATTTTATGCCTACAACCAATATAAATGTCTATATATATATATAATTGAGAGTTTTTCAGAATTAAATGATTGCATAGCTATCATTTTGGGGGGGTGAATGTAAAGAGCATGCTATATTGTTGATTGTCTCCCTAGATCCTTGCTGGGTCTAATACATGACTCTGCCAACCTTTCACCCAACTCTGAGTTTTGCTCCACAAATGAGGGAAATCATTCAACCCTTGAGTCTCTGGGTTTGGCTAACTTTGCTCAGCATGATTTTTTCCATTGCCATCCATTTACCTTCAAAGGGCGCAATATCTTTATTTATGATAGCTGAGTAGAACTCCATTGTACATATATACCAGAACTTCTGGATCCATTCATCCAGTGAGGGGCATCTGGGTTGGTTCCATTATGTAGCAATTGTAAATTGAGCTGCTATGAACATAAATTTTGCTGTGTCACTGTAATGTGCTGATTCCAGCTCCTCTTGGGAAGTGTCCAGAAGAGGGATTGCTGGATCATATGGTGGGTCCATCCCTAATATTTTGAGGAGTCTCCACATTAACTTTCCAGAGGGGCTGTACCAGTCTGCAGTTCCATCAACAGTGTGCTAGTATTCCTCTCTCCCCACAGCCCCTCCAGCATCTGTTATTATTTAATGTAACTACTTTAATCCATCAAATTGACCACTATTTTTATATATTATTAACTGAAAAATTACATAAGCTTATATATGTAATATAGTCAAAATTATATTTGAGAAGGCAGGGGCTGGAGGTACAGCTCAGTGGCAGAACATTTGCCTAGCATGCACAAATTACTGGGCCCAATCACTGGGTTTTGAAATATAAATGTATATATTTCAAAAGATTACTACTCTTGGACTGGAGCAGTGGCTCAGTGGTTACAGCACTTGCCTGGCATGCAAGAAGACACAGGCTCAAACCCTACCACCATGTACACAATGAAGTGTTGGAGCAACAAAAGCCACATGAAAAACTAAATAAAATTGATTCTTTCTCTGTCTCTCTCACTGTCCCTCTCACATAGAAAAAAAAAAGATTACTATTTTATTGACAAAAGCAAATTGCTAATGGTTTTGCTTTTCTGTGAATTTCCATTTTCTACATGCATTTATTTTTAAAATTGAATTTAAAACAAATATTAATTTACCTAAAAATTTAGTTCACAGGGGCTAGAGCAGTGGCTCAGTGGTTATAG
Organism: Aplodontia rufa; assembly: GCA_004027875.1. Classification (NCBI taxonomy): domain Eukaryota; kingdom Metazoa; phylum Chordata; class Mammalia; order Rodentia; family Aplodontiidae; genus Aplodontia; species Aplodontia rufa. The sequence continues at coordinate 4,275 of PVKS010033193.1, forward strand.
TGCTTGCCTGGCATGAGCAAGGAGCCAGGTTCAAACCCCAGCACCACATACACAACTAAGTATTAGAAAAACTAAACAAAACCAGATAAGTAAATAAAAAAATTGATTCTGTCTCTCTTTCTCTCTCTCTCTCTCTCCCTTTCTCTAAAAAAAAGTTCATAAATAGCTGTGGGTTTGATACATTTCTTATTGGAGTACCAATTGAAATTTTAAAAAAAGTATCTAGAAATGAGGATTTGGGACTTCCATAAGTTACATTCTATGTAGGATATTTGGGGGCATGTAACCTTGAAATCTGCATAAACCTCTTTAAGCCTTTGTTTTGGGAGGGCAGAGAGTGCAGAACTTCTTACCAGGTGTTCAAAAGGTATGTGAACTCAAAAGAGTTAAAAATCGGGGATGGAGTGGTGGCTCAGTGGTTATGGCACTTGCCTGGCATGCTCCAGGACATGGGTTCAAATCCCAGCATCACATACACAACCAAGTGTCAGAGCAATGCAAGCCACAGGAAAAACTAAATACAATTGTTTCTCTCTCTCTCTCTCTCTCTCTCTCTCTGTCATTGTCCCTCTAGAAAAAAAAAAGAGTTAAGAACCATTCAATTGGAAAACATTTGCAAAAGGAACACAGGTCAAACCATAAACATAAAGGAAAGGGTAATATTTTGATGGAGAAAACAAATCATAAAGGATTTTCTTAATATAAAAGAGAATCAGTATTATAGGGTAATCAAAAAGATGTGTGGCCCATAGCTGAGTGTGAAGGCACACCTGTAATCCCAGCTCAGGAGGCTGAGGCAGGAAGATTTTTGAGAAACCATGTCAAAACTCAAAAACAAAAAAGTTAAAAGGGCTGGGGACATAGATCACACATCAAGTGCTCCTGGGTTTAATTCTCAGTGCCTAAAAAGTAAAAATGAAATAAAATAAAATAAAAATTTTAACAAAAGGAAAAATTTTGGATTTCAAGAAACTACAGCATTAGATTCCTTGAAGCAAGAGACCTACTGCCACCTTGTGGCACAAGCTGCAAATTTCAGGGATAGTGCCTCAAGGAAATAAGGTTGCTTATTAATTTTATAAACATAATAAGGTCATGACAATGCCATAGTTCTTATCTCCTTTGAGTCAAAAATGTTGTAAAATTTTTGTGGTATTGAAGCTTGAACCCAGAGCCATTTACCACTGAGCCACCGCCCCAGCACTTTTTACATTTTATTTTGAGACAGGGTCTCACTAAGTTGCCCAGGCTGACTTCAAACTTGCAGTCTTCCTGACTCAGCCTCCAGAGTTGATAGAGTTACTGGCATACACCACTGCACCCAGCGAGTTGTACATTTTTTTCATGTGAGACAGCTGAACTAAGACAACTAAGTGAAGAGGACTTCACACCTCTGAAATTACAAGTCCAAAATATTTTTGGGCTGTATTTCAAAGTCAAGTCTAGGGAACATCCTAAAAGGACTATATGATTAGCTCTTACTAATGCTTATCTTGTGACCTTCTTAGCAAATCTCTCTTCTTGTCTAAATTACTTATTTTATTGCAAAGTAGATGTCACATTATCCCTTGTCTTGGTGGTGCTGGGGATTGAATCCAGGGCCTCATGAATGCTAGAAAAGCACTTTATCACTTAACTACACCCCACCCCCTACCTACAGGTTTTTTTTTTTTTTGGTACTAGGGATTGAACCCAGGGGCACTTAACCACTGAGCCACATCCCTAGCCCTTTTTTAATTTTTTTAAATTTTGAGACAGGGTCTCACTAAGTTGCCTAGGACCTTGCTAAATTGTTGAGGATGGCCTTGAATTTGCAATCCTCTCATCTCAGCCTCTGGGATTAGACACGTGCCACTGCCCCTGGACAACCTAAGCCAATATACATATGCAATTCCATTGGTTTCTGTGTGGATAACTTAGCTTTGCATTATCTCCTGGCTACATAGTATGTGATTTTCATCAAATCTGATCAGCAGCTATGAAAATATGCACCAAAGATTATCAGGGGGGATGAGTGAGGGAGGCTGTAAGGCAGTGGAAATCCACCAACTCCACAGGAAAAATTTTTAGGCAACTACCCTCTAGTATTGCCATCCTATGTCTAAGGTCATAAACCCTGTGGAACAATGTTTTGATAGGTTATATATGTGAGAAATGGGAAGTGTGATGGGCCATTTTCAGAATGTAGTCTTAGGGTTCACATGTAAAAGGAAGCCATCGTAGGTCAGGAGCCATAGAGTCACAGATAATCTATTTTAAAACTCCTTATCAGGGCTGGAGCAGTGGCTCGGAGGGTACCTCACTTGCCTGGCATGCACAAGGATGTGGGTTCGAACCTCAGCACCACATACACAATGAAGTGTCGGAGCAACAAAGGCCACATGAAAAGCTAAATAAAATTGATTATCTCTCTCTCTCATTGTCCTGTCCCTCTCTCTTTAAATAAATAAATAAATAAACTCCTTATCTGATATCCCATTACACCCATAGCTCTTTTCTGAACCCGTCCCAGTTTTACATTAGCCAATCATACAGAATGTACCCCTGAGCTCCTCCAATGAGAGTGAAGGGCAGGATTGAGTCAGGTTGGAGGTATAAGCAGGTGGTTCGCCTGCCCAAGTGTGCCTGCTCATGGGATCCCCTTTGTGAGCTCTCCCTTCTGCAGAAGTAAAAAGTCTGTCTTGCTCACCCGCTTCCAGGCATGTGTTTGATTTTCTTACGGCACCTCAGAATTTTTAATAATTTTATTTCTAATATGTATTATCTGTGACAATACAGAGATGTACAGATTACCTTTGCATTTCAAATACTAATGTAAGAGACAGATACACTGTCACTGAGAGAAATTTTAGCGGAAAACATATCCAATTAATTTGCATTTAACATTCTCCAAGGACTTTACAATACTGATCATTTTCCAGAAAGCCTTATGAGTTACGTAGAACTTGACCTAGGCAATGCCATTTTGAAACTTTTCCTCCATATTAGAACAAGAACCACCCCAAGATTGCTTAGACCCACCTATCCCAAACCCCAGACAATACTTACCATCATGGAAAGAAGCCCTGAACACTCCATCATCATAACAAAGGCTCTAGCTTGACAATTCCTTAGCAACAGTCTAATCCTCTCCTCTCTTGTCCTTTCTATATCTTCCCCAGGCTATAATGGTAGGCAAGTGTTTTTTGTTTTATTTTTAATGGTACTGGGAATGGAACCCACACCCAGGGATGCTTAAGCTCTGAACACATTCCCAACTCTCCCCCCTTTCTTGGAGACAGGGTTTCCTAAGTCGCTGAAGGCCTCACTAAACTGCTGAGGCTGCCCTTGAACTGGCTGGCAACCTTCCTGCCTCAGCCACCTGAGTTGCTGGGATTATAAGTGTGCACCACCACATTGAGCTTCCTTTCTTCTTTTTTTCTTTTCCCTCCTTTCCTTTCCTTTCTCTGTACTACTGGAAATTGCATCCAGGGGCACTCTGACATTGAGCCGTATCTCTAGTTCTTCAGGGTCTCTCTACGTTGCCCAGGCTGGACTTGAACTTGTGATCTTCCGCCTTAGCTTCCTGAGTAGCTGGGATCACAGGCACAAGCCATTGTGCCTGGCTTGGTCTAGTGCTTTCTATCTCTGGGTCTCATTTCTAGCATGCCTGGGACTCTGTGCTCCTTCCTGGGCTTCCATGTAGTTCTCCTCCAAGACCCTGCTGCTGAATCTCACTTCTGTAGAAGACTTTCCCTCTTCCCCAGTGTGCTCCCATAGCAGGATCCCGGTACTCCTTGCTATGGTTTAGATCTGGAATGGTCCCCAAAGTCTCATGTGCTGAAAGTTTGACTCCCAATGCAGCAATGTTCAGAGGTGGAGCTTTTGGTAAATAATTGGATCCTGTGGGCTCTGACTTCATCAGTAGATTAATCCATTGATGGAGTCATGGTTGAATGAACTATTGGGAGGTGGTTGAAACTGTTGGAGGTAGAGTTGAGTACTGTGGTACACACCTATAATCCAAGTGATTTGGGAGGCTAAAGAAGGAGGATCACAAGTTTGATGCCAGCCTTAGTACCTTAGTGAGACCCTAACTCAAAAAAAGAAAGAAAGAAAGAAACTCCCACCAATAATATTAAAAAAAAAAACACCTTAAAAGGTCTGGAGATATAAACCAGTGTTAAAGCACCCCTGAGTTCAATCCCCAATACCAAAAACAAATAAACAAACAAAATCTCTAGATAGTGGGACCTAGTGGAAGGGTGTGTGTCCCTGGGGATTATAACTGATCCCTGGTTCTTTTCTCTCTATCTGTTTCCTAGCTGCTGTGACTGAGCAGACTTGCTCTTCTGTATTCTTCCTTCCTCCATGAAGTCAGAAAACCATGAACTGAAGCCTTAGAAACCATGAGCCAAAATTATTCTTTACTCCTTTGTTTTTCTCAAACATTTTGTCAAGCAATGCAAAGCTGACCAATACACTCTGTCACAGCAATTATTGGATAAAATTAAAATTAGAGGCAAAATGGACCAGTTCAAATTGTTTTCATCTCCCTCCCTCCCACCTTCTCTCTCTGTCTTGTGTTTTCCAGAATTAAATGATTGTGTAAGTATTATTAGGCTTCTCAGGTGATTAAAGAATAAGATATATTATTGATTCCCCCCTGGATCCCTCCCTACCATCTTTCCCTTTTCTCTCTCTCCCCCTTCCCCCACATATCTATGGTTCCCCTAGATTATGTGTTGCTTCAACTTTGGTGAATCAAGTACATGGGTTTAACTACCTTTCACTCAAGTCTGGGTTTTATTCTAGCCTCCACAAATGAGGGAAAACATTTGACCCTTGAGTCTCTTGGTTTGGCTCATTTTGCTCAGCTTAAACTCCTCCATTGTCATCCATTTACCTTCAAAGACCATAATATTATTGTTTCTAATAGCTGAGTAGCACTCCATAGTATATATACGCCACAGCTTTTGGAATCATTTATCCACTGAAGGATATCTGGGTTGATTCCATAATTTAGCTATTGTAAATTGAGCTGCTATGAAGATGGATTTTGCTGTGTCACTGTAATGTGCTGATTCTAGCTCTTCTGGGAAAACATTCAGAAGAGAGATAGCTGGGTTGTATGGTGGATCTATCGCTAATTTTTTGAGGATTCTCCACACTGCTTTCCAGAACGGCTATACCAGTCTGCTAGTATTCCTATCTCCCCACAACCCCTCCAGCATCTGTTAGTATTTATATTCTTTCCAATCTGACTGCCGTAGAGTGAAATCTTAATGTAGTTTTGATTTGCATTTCTCTGATTACCGGTGATTTAGAACACTTTCTCATGTGTTCATTGGCTTTCTCCATTTCCTCTACTGAGAAGTTCTATTTAGCTCTCTGGTCCATTTATTGACTGGATTGTTTGTGTTTTGATATCCAATTTTTTTGAGTTCTTTATAAATTTGGGATATAAGTCCCCTGTTGGAGGAATTGTAGGCCATGATTGTTTCCCATTCTGCAGTTTCTCTCTTGACAGTTTTGATCAATTCTTTGGCTGAACAAAAGCTTTCTAGTTTAATGGCATTCCACTTATTGATTCTTTTTTAAATTTATTTTTATTAGTGCATTAAAGTTTTACATAATGTTGGGATTAGTTGTCACATATTCCTAGATGCACACAATTCAGCAATACAATTTGTTCAATATCCCCTGCTCCTGCACTCATTGATTCATGACTTTAATTCTTTCGCTTTGGGAGTCTTGTTCAGAAAGTTGTTGCCTACTCCCATATGCTGGAGTATTGGTCCTAATTTTTTTTTTTAGCAATTATATGGTAGCTGGTTTAATTTCTCTATCCTTGATCTATCTCAATTTGATTTTTGTGCAAGGAGAGAGATAAGGATCTAATTTGAAGTTTCTGCAAGTAGCTGTTTGTCCAGCACAGTTTCTTGAATAGGCAGTCATTCCTCCATGTTATATTTTGATCTCCTTTGTCAAATATCAGATGTTAAAGATTTGTGGGGTTTCTTCGATTCTATTCCATTGGTCTTCATTCCTATTTTGATACCAGTACCATGCTGTTTTTGTTACTACAGCTCTATAATATAATTTTAGATCTGGTATTGCTGAACCTCCTGTTTTGTCTTTCTTGCTTAGTAATGTTTTGGCTACTCTGGGTTTCTGGTTATTCCAATTAAATTTGAAAATTGCTTTTTCTATATCTGCAAAGAGTGACATTGGTATCCTGATGGGGATAACATTGAATCTACATAGTGCTTTTCACAGAATTGCCATTTAATTATATTAATTCTGCCTAACCAAGAATGTGGATCGTGTGTGATCGTTTCAGTTCTTCTTCAATTTCTTTCTTAAATGTTCAATAATTTACATTGTAGAGGTCTTTTACTTCCCTTGCTAAATTAATTATCAAGTAATTTAATCTTTTAGGATGTTGTGAATGAGACCAATTTCCTGATCTCTTATTCTGCCCTATTCTTGTTAGCATCTAGGAAAGCTGTTGATTTATGGGTGTTGATCTTGTAGCCTGCCACTTTGCTAAATCTGTTTGTAAGCTCAAGAGGTTTTCTGGTGGAGTTCATTGGATCTTCCAGATATAGGATGATGTTGTTAGGAAAAAGGGATAGTTTGTTCTTTTCTTCCTATTCTTATCCCTTTGATTTCCTTATTTTGCCTGATTGCTATGGCTGCCGTCTCAAGGACTATATTGAATAAAAGTGGTGAGAGTGGACAGCCTTGTCATGTTCCCGAGTTTAGTGGATATGCTTTCAACTTTTCTCCATTTAGTATTGTACTAGCTGAGGGTTTTCATATATGGCATTTACATAGTTAAGATACATTCCTTTGATCCTTATCTTCGCCAGAGTTTTAATTATAAATGGGTGCTGGATTTTATTGAAGGCCTTTTCTACATCAATTCAGAAGATCATATAGTTTTTTGTCTTTAATTCTGTTTAAGTGATGAATCACTTTTATTGATTTGCATATGTTGAACCAGCTTTGCATCCCTGTAAAAAGGCCCACTTGATTGTGATGAATTATTTTCTTAATATGTGTTTGAATGTCTTTTGTTAGAATTTTATTAAGGATTTTTGCATCTATGTTCATGAGGGAAATTGGTCTGTAGTTTCCTGTTTTGATTTGTCTTTGTTGGGTTTTGGTAACAGAGTTATGGTTGCTTCATAAAAAGTGTTTGGGAGACTTACCGCCTTTTCAATTTCTTGGACTAGCTTAATAAGGAGAGATGCTAGCTCCTCCTTATTGGTGTGGTAAAATTCAGCTGGGAAACCATCAGGTCTTGGGCTTTTCTTCTTTGAATGGCTTTGAATTGCTATATTGATTTCAGTGCCTGTTATTGGGCTGTTTGGGCCTTCAACATCATCCTGCATCAAATTGCAAATGTCGTATGTGTTTGGAAATTTGTCCTTGTCTTCCAGATTATCTGATTTAGAGGAGTATAGTTTTTCAAAATAGGTTCTGATAATCCATTGGATTTCTGTGGGGTCAGTGGTGATCACTCCTTTTTCATTAGTGATTTTATTGATTTGCTTCATTTCTCTCTTTCCTTTAGTGAGATTGGCTAGGGGTTTGTCAAAGTATTTAGTTCTTCAAAAAACCAGCTCTTTGATGATTCTTTTTTGTTTTTTATTTCATTGATTTCAGTTCTGATCTTGATCATTTCCTGCCTTCTGTGGCTTTGGGATTAGATTTTTTTTCTTCCTTTTGTAGGAATCTGAGATGAAGCATAATCTTATTTATTCGGATCACTCCTGATTTTTAACATACGCACTCAGTGCTGTAAGTTTTTCCTTTAAGAGTGCTTTCATGGTGTCCCGGAGGTTTCAGTGTTGTATCTTGATTCTTGTTCACTTCCAAGAAATTTCTTGATTTCTACTCTCCTGTCTTCTTGGATCCTTTCTTCATTTAATACGGTATTATTCAATCTCCATGTATATGTGTGCTTTCTGTTATAATTTTTGCTGTTAATTGCTAGGATCATGGTGTCATGATCTGATAGGATACATGGGATAATAGCTACCTTTTTACATTTGCTGAGATTTCCTTTGTGAACTAGAATATGATCTGTTTTCAAGAAGGATCCATGTGCTGCTGAGAAGAAGGTATACTCTGCAAATTTGAGGTGGAATATTCTATATATGTCTGTTAAGTTCATTTGATTTATGGAGCTGCTTAGGCTGGAGACCTCTTTATTTTTTTTCTTTGATGATCTGTCCATTGGTGATAGAGGAGTATTACAGTCTCTCAGTATTACCATGTTGGGATCCATAAGTGATTTTATGTCAGGGAGTATTTTTTTCCATATATTTGGGTGCATTGGTGTTTGGAGCACATATATTTACTATGGTTATGTCTTTCCAATTTATTATTCACTTTAATGTAGTGGCCTTCTTTATCTCTTCTGATTAAATTTTGGTTGAAATCTACTATGTTGCATATAAGTTTTACAATACCAGCCTGCTTTCATGAACTGTAAACCTAGTAAACTTTTTCCCATCCTTTTACTCTCAATCTGTGGAGGACTTTGGCTGTAAGATGTGTTTCCTGTAAACAGATTGGTGTGTTGATAACATTCACATTCAGTGTTAGGATAGTTACGTGGTTGCAGTTCATAGTCATCATGTTTTATTAGTGAGTTCTGTGCTGTCTTGGTTGTCTTTTGATAGTGTGTACTTTCATTGAATTTTTTCTGTTGCAGGTTTTGAGGATTGTTTGCTTATTCTTCTATCTGGAGTTTATCTTTGAGAATTTAAAAAGTATTTTTTTAAGGAGAGCGAGCAACAGTAAGAGAGGGAAGGGGGAGAGAGAGAGAGAGAGAGAGAGAGAGAGAAAATCAATTTCATTTAGTTTTTCATCTGGTTTTCATTGCTCCAACACTTCATTGTATACATGGTGTTGTGTTTGAACTTGCATCCTCTTGTATGCCAGGCACAATAATGACTGAACCACCACCACTGCTCCAGCCCCTTGAGAATTCTTTGTAATGCTAGTTTTCTGTTCATGAATGCTCCAGTATGATCTTATCATGAAATGTTCTTATTTCCCCTCCAAATTTTAAGCTGAGTTTTGCCTGGTACAGTATTCTTGGCTGAAAGTTGTGGTCAAAGATTGAAATATCTTTTTCCAGGATCTTCTTCCTTCTAGGGTCTGAAAAGTCAAATGTGATCCCTGTTGGTTTGCCTCTGAATGTGATTTGGTATTTCTCTCTTGCAGCTTTTAAATTCTTCCCTTGATTTCTCTGTTATACATTTTTGTATATGATGTGTCTTGGTGAACTTCTATTTTGATTAGGCCTACTGGGTGTCCTATATGCTTCCTGGATCAGCATATCTAATTTTATTTTTAAGAGAGAGGGACAGTGAGAGAGAGAGAAAGACAGAATCAATTTTATTTAGTTTTCTCGTGTGGCTTTCATTGCTCAGACACTTGGTTGTGTACATGGTGCTGGAGGTTGAGCCCAAGTACTCATGTATGCCAGGCAAGTGCCTTAACCACTGAGCCACCACTCCATTCCCAGCATATCTGATTTTATTTTAATATGGGAGAATTTTTCTTTAACTATTTCATTGAGATTTTTTCTTTATAACATTCATTTGCATTTCAATTTCTTTCTGTATCCCAATTACTCCTAAATTGTTTCTTCTGATTTTGTCCAAGAACATTTTGAAAATTCTGCTCATGCTATGTGTGTTTTTTAAGTTTCACAGCTTCACTGTTGGAAGTTCTTTCTACAAGAGCTGAGGTTCTGCTTTCTATAGTAGTTGGTCTATTTTAAATTCTTCCATTTTTCCTCTGATGTGATTGACTGAAGATTTTAGCTCTGTTACTTCCTTTTTTCATGTATCTATTTCTTTCATAATAGAGTTTTTCATCTCTTGAATTTTCTCACTTAGTCCTTCCATTAAATCTTCTTTTAGTTTATTATTGCTTTTCATAATCAGATCACTGATAAGTTTTTCTAGGTTTTCATCCCAATTCCTGTCCACAGGCTTCTTAATAGGGGAGATGTGGTTTTGAGGTGAACCTTTTCTAGTTTGATTCTTCATTTTTGAAGAGCTTCTTCTATATCTCTGATTTGAGGTTCCTTGTGGGGAAGTAAGGCAGGTCTCCAGGTGCTTCATCTTTGCAGGTTAATGGTTGGGTCAGACAACCCCTCTTTGATGACCACCTTCTTCCAGAAAGCTGCTTCTTCCTGGAACCTCACTTTGCTGTACCTTTTGCATCTAGGTTTCAGGGAATGGATCTGGAAACTGTCAGGTGTGTGGGGCAGCTTGCTGGATTGAAGCTTGCAGTGGATGTGCATTGCTGGATCCTAGGGTCCAGGAGGCATGGGGCAGTCCTGAATAGGCCTGCCTGTGTGTGCAATGGGACCTGAGCTCCTTGGCACAGGTAGAGGCCCAATATATCTGGACCTGTGGGTATGCACTATGGCTAGGTAGCATTGAGTAGATGTCCTGGGTGCCTGCCAGGCCTGGGTCCAGAGGCCTGGGCCAGAGCAGCAGCTGGGTGGGGGCTGCTCCAAGTGGGGGGATTGTAAACTGTGCCTCCCCTCCGCAGGTTTCTCCTGAATAAACCTGTGTTACCGTTGAGCCGCTGCTCTCCTCTCTTTATTTCCTTTATTTCTTGGTCTCTTTTCTTACAGGGGTAGGGACCATAGACCTGGGCAAGAATCTTAGCTGGGTGGAGTCTTCTCTGAATGGGGTCATCCTTGGGGCTATCCTGAGGGCCTGCTGGGCCCAGGGCCAGAGGTCTAGGCTAGACCGTTCAATGGACAGGGGCTGCTAGGGGTGGGGGAGACAGAGACCTGGACCAGAGTGTCAGCTGGACAGGGGCTGCTCTGGGCAGGGGTCCTCCTTGGGGCTGTCCTGGTGCCTGTCCAGGATGGGTCCAGAGGCCTGGGCAAGCATGTCGACTGGGCGGGGACTGCTCACATAAGGGTGGGCAGTGGCTACCAGAGACCTTGACCTTAGTATTCTTAAGGACTGTATATTCATGCAGAGAGCTTGAAAAATCCACCCTGCCAATTTCCCTGACAGTCAGTCACCACAGAGCTCACCTCCAGGAAACCCCAAGGAGACCCTCTTAATAATGCACCTATATTGACTTCCTTCTCTTGCTGTCTTATTTCCCTACTGCTCTGTAGTGGTTCTTGGAATCAACTCTCAATTCATTCACTGACACATTCCTTCTTTTCTTTTCTTTTTTTTAGTACTAGGGATCAAATTTGGGGACACTTTATCACTAAGCCACATCCCCAGCACATCCCCACCACCGTTTTTTTGTTTTTTTGTTTTTTTTAAATTTTGAGACAGTCTTGCTAATTCCATGAGCGCCTTACTATGTTGCTGAAACTGGCTTTGAATTTGAAATCCTACTGCCTCAGCCTCCCAAGTTGCTGGGATTGCAACTGTGTGCCAGCTTGCCTGACCACATTCCCTTTTTATGCATCTGGTTCTGGGAAAACCCTAGGTTAAGAAAACAAATGGATTATTTTGAACTTGCTGAGGATAGGCAGGTGAGGTGCATCCTTTAAACTCAGTTACTCAGGAGGCTGAGGCAGGAGGATCACAAGTCCAAGGTCAGCCCCAGCAACTTAGTGAGACTGTGTCTCAAACAACAACAAATAAAGTTCAGGGCTGGGGGAAGTAGCTCAATGGTAGGGACTTTCTTCTTATTTTTAATTGCCATGTAATAATTGTAAATATTTAAGGGATAATTGTAACATTTGAATACACATATACAATGTGTAATGATCATATTAGCACTTCAAAATTTATCATTTCTTGTTGGGAACATTGGAAATCCTAAGATTGTAATTTATATTCATGTAAACCAGTGCTTCTTGTTTTTTAAAAACTATAACTTAACATGAAGAAATGTGAACCATCGTACACTGTTAATGGGAATGTAAGATAGGTGCAGCCACTGTGGAAAACAATTGGGAAGTTCTTTAAACAATTACATGGAGAACGACCACATAACCAAGGGATTCCACTCCTGGGCACATGCCCAACAAAAACTTACACATGAATGTTCATTGCAATGTTATTCATAAGAGTTAAAAGGTGGGAATTATCCAAATGTTCATCAACTGATAAGTGGATAAGAAAAACGTAATACATTCATCCCAGGGATTGGCAGAACATTTACTTAGCACATGCAAGATCCTGGTTTCTACCCCATACCACAAAAACAAATAAAAACATTACTAATATGCCACATGAGTTAATAAGTGGGGAAGGTCATCATGGAAAACAATTCAAATGCTATTGGGTAAAAAGGAAGAACAACTCATAAGTCTATCTGTGTCAACCAAGAATGACCCCTGGGGTAGAGTCACGATTTTGGTCCAGTCTTTACACTGAATTAACTGCTTAGAGAAGAGGCTATTCTAAATAGCAGAGGAAATATATAAACAGTCACAATGAAGCAGGGAATCTTGAAGAACATGGTACAGGACTGGTATGATGGATGCAGAGCGGGCTTCGTGGTCAAATCAGCTGCACATGGCCCAGCTTTCAGAAGGGAGAGCAGGGCTTGCTTTAATTTTTTGCTATGTCTGTTTTGAAATTCTTGACAGCTTTGGCTTTGAACTTGTGTCTTGTGAGTTTCAATGGAACAATGGAGCATGTGTTTGGGCAGAAATGTGACTGTTCCTTGCAGTGATCCACAGTGCTCCCAAGCATAGAATTCCCAGGAACCCAAGATGTGTTGGACTTAGAGGACCTCAAAATGAGACAAGGTGAGCACATTACATCTAGGACTGAGCCCACATTTCCCATGTGAACAAGAATTTGCTTAGAGCACAGAGAGAAGGTGTGCTGAGAAACTCAGACCACACAGACAACCTATCAAACCCTGTATTCTCGCCAGTAAGATAATGACAAGGAAGAAAAGAGAAAGAGAGATGTGCTTCTTCTTTGCCTACTAGTCCTACCTCATTCATTGGTCAGCCAAAGACAGAGGATCTTGGCAAAATGTACACGCATGAAGCAAAAATGGATGACCCAGGAGGCTAAGGAAGGAGGATCACAACTTCAAAGCTGATCTTGGCAAGCTCAAGGTCAGCCTGGGCAACTTAGCTAGACCTTATCTCAAAATAAAAAATAAAAACGGATGGGAATGTAGCTCAGTGATAAAGCACCCCTGGGTTCAATCCCCAGTACCAAAAAAATAAAAGAAAGAAGAAAAACAGAACCGGTGGAGGTAGTTTTGTGCAATGCACCCATGTTCTGTTAAGAATGAAATGTAGTGGGAAAGATAGGTACATTAAGATTCCTACTTTAGAGTCAGTCCACATGTGAATAAAGTCAGAGCATCATGCATGCAATCCTGAGTAATTTCTTTTTCTTTCTTTTCTTTCCCTTTCTTCCTTCCATCCTTCCTTTCTCTCTCCCTCCCTCTCTTTCTTTCTTTCTTTTTTTTTTAAGAGAGAGGGACAGTGAGAGAGACAGAGAAAGAGAGAAACAACTTTATTTAGTTTTTCACATGGCCTCAGTTGCTCCAACACTCAGTTGTGTACGTGGTACTGGGGTTTGAACCCGGGTCCTCGTGCTTGCCAGGCAAGCGCCGAAACCGCTGAGCCACCGCTCCAGCCTTCTTTCTTTCTTTCTTTCTTTCTTTCTTCTTTCTTTCTTTCTTTCTTTCTTTCTTTCTTTCTTTCTTTCTTTCTTTCTTTTTCTTCTTTCTTGTGTGCAGTACTGGAGAGGCTGAGGCAGCAGGATTGCAATTTTGAGGCCAGCCTTTGCACTTTAGTAAGATTTTGTTTAAAAATAAAAAATTTTAAAAAACTTTGGGGATGTAATTCCATGGTAAAGCATTCCTGAATTCAATCTCCAGTAACAACAATATATATTTAACTATATATATTATATAACTATACATATATAAATACACATATATATTTACAGAAAATGCACTACTTTAGATATATACCAATCAATATACTTAAGACAATCCATCTCAAGTGATGTCAGATTCCAAATTAAGACTTTTCTCTAAATTCAGTGGTGGAGAAAATTGGCTTCATAAATATGATTTAGGATTAGATAGAAATGTCTTGGTTCCATGTTTCAAGAAAGACAAGTAATGAGTCTCTAGGATCATTAAATTCTAAATTAAAAGTTTCTCTGCTGAAACAGTATTATTATTAAATAGTAAAAATATTTTAATGCCAATAATATGCTATGTAGAAGAAAGCAACTCATTTGGGGAGTGTGTATGTGACTAAAATATTTAGTGTGCTTAGTTTGCCACCTAATGTGGTCCAGTTAATGATACGTGAGTGTATTTGCTGAAATAATCTATATGGAATCCAATGTGTTACATTTTAGAAATCTCTGATATTACTGTATGGCTCCTATGAATTATCATTTGTTCATTCATGTTTCTTTCTTTCTTTCTTTTTTTAGCGAGAGAGACAGTGAGAAAAGGAGAGAATCAATTTTTATTTAGTTTTTCATGTGGCCTTTGTTGCTTCGACGCTCCATTGTGTACATGGTGCTGGGGTTCGAACCCACATCCTTGCACATGCCAGGCATGGTGCCATAATCACTGAGCCACTGTTCTAGCCCCTCATTCATGTTTCTTAATTTTACAAATAATCTAAGAGTCAGATCAATCAGCTGGTTGCAGTGGTACACACCTGTAATCCCTGCAACTCAGGAGGAGGCTGAGGCAGGAGGATCACAAATTCAAGGCCAGCCTTGGCAACTTAGCAAGACCCTGACTCAAAATGAAAATAAAAAGGATTAGGTCTGTAGTTCAGTGATAAAGCACCCCTGACCCCTGAGTTCAATTCCCCGAAGTGCATGCATGAAAGAGAGAGAGATAGATAGAGAGAGAGAGAGATCAGATGAGGCCTTTGCCCACCAATGTGGCAGAAAAGACAGGCAGATTAAGATTCTTAATTTAGGCTCAGTTCCGATGTAAGGGCATTCAAGACATCACGCATGCAATCCTGACTGATTTTGTTTTTCTCTTTCTTTCTTTCTCTCTTTCTCTCTTTCTTTCTTTTCTTGTGATACTGGGGATTAAATCCCAGCTACTCTACCACTGAGCTACATCATTTTGAGATAAGGTCTCACTAAGTTTCTAAGCTGGTCTTCAAATTTACAATTCTCCTGCCTCTGCCTTCCAAATGGCTGGGATTACAGGTATGTACCATCATGCCCAGCTAATATTATGATTTATAATCTTTTTGATTTTATGGATTTCATAAGCAATTCATTTTATTTATTTATTCTAAAGATGGAGAAAATCATTTATATAAAAATAATTGCATAATATATGAACAAGTGGAAATAATTCAAATGTATAATAATTATAGAATGAATAACTAAACCAGAATAATATATGACAAATTAAAAGGTAATTGTGGAGGGGCTGGAGCAGTGGCTCAGCAGCAGAGTGCTTGTCTGGTTTGTTCGAGGATCTGAATTTGAACTCAGTACTACATACACAACTAAGTGTCAGAGAAACAAAAACCAGATGGATAAACAAATAAAATTGACTCTCTCTCTCTCTCATTGTCTCTTCTCTCTCTCTCTCTCTCTTATTGGTGCATCATGGTCTTACATAGTGAAGGGATTCGTTATTATATATTCATATATGCAGATGACATGATAATGTAACTTGAGCCCCATCGTTACCTAGGATTTATCCCCCACCAGTCCCCACTGCATTCCCCTGATTACAGCTATAAATGTGAATACACATATATAATTTTTTTTTAACTTTTCCAGCCCTCTACGCCTTCATAGGTATTATTTATCTCTTCAGGGGAATAGAGTATACCACACCGTATTTACAATTCCCCTTTTCCCCTCCCCTTCTTCCTCCACCTCCCAACCCCCCTTTCCCCTCTACCTTTCATAATTAGACTTCCCCCAGATCATCTGTTACTTCTAGGAGTCTAATGTATAAACTATTTTTTTACCCTATCCTCAGTTTTACTCTGGCTTCCACATATGAGAGAAAATGTTCAACCTTTGATTCTCTGAGTTTGGCTAAGTTCATTTAGCATAATTCTTTCCATTCCCATCCTTTTACCTGCAAAGGCCATGATTTCATTCTTTTTAATAGCTGAGTAGAACTCCATTGTGTGTGTGTGTGTGTGTGTGTGTGTGTGTGTGTATCACAATTTTTGGATCCATTCTTCCAGTGACAGGCATCTGGGTTGATTCCATAATTTAGCTATTGTGAATTGTGCTGCTATAAACATTGATGTAGCCATGTCCCTGTAATATGCTAATTTTATTTCTTGTGGGAAAATACCCAGGAATGGGATAGCTGGGTCATATAGTGGCTCCATTCCTAATTTTTTGAGGAGTCTCCACACTGCTTTCCAGAGTGGCTCTGCTAGTCTGCAGTCCCACCAACAGTGTTTAAGTGTTCCTTTCTCCCACATCCTCTCCAGCATCTGTTGTTGTTTGAATTCTTCATCTTTGCCATTCTGCCTGGAGTGAAGTGAAATCTTAATGTTAGTTTTGATTTGCATTTCTTGGATTGCTAGAGGTGGTGAACATTTTTATATATTTATTGACTTTCTGTGTTTCTTCTGTCGAGAATTTCTGGTTAGTTCTTTAGGCCACTTATTGATTGGGTTGAATGTGTTTTTTGTATTCAGTTTTTTTGAGTTCTTTGTATATCCTGGATATTAGCCCCCTATTGGAGGAGTAGCTGGCCATGATTTTTCCTATTCTGTGGGCTCCTTTTTTCATGCTCTTGATTAATTCCTTAGCTGTGCAGAAGCTTTTTAGTTTAATGCCCTCCCACTCTTTGATTCTTGGCTTTAATTCTTGCACTATGGGAGTTGTTAAGGAAGTTGGTACTTAAACCTATATGGCGGAGTGTTGATCCTAGTTTTTCTTTTTTGTTTTATTAGAAGAATATAGAAATACAGTTGAGGGAGAAGCATTATCAAAACATTATCAATCAATGGATATAAACTTTGTTATTGAGGGGAAAAGCCAGATCATGGATAACCACCTTGGGTTTCACCTGTTGCAGTTTCCCCCAGAAGAACTCATGCATTAAATGGGTAGCTTGTAGAGGAATGACATCGGCTTCTGGGATGGTTCCTCCATCTTACCAATCTCCAGACTCCTATGAGTTCTTCATATACCCTCCCCGCTCCCCATCTCCCTCCCTGCACCCCCAAGTATCCTATAGAGCCATCCCCCTAATACTCTGAAAGTCATTCAATTTGCAGTTTTGCTAGGTTAGCTGTCAGCCCTACTGCTTCCCCAAATATGCTAGCATCAAGAGATGAGAGAAACCATTCGGCCCTTGAGTCTCTGAGATTGGGAAACTTCACTAAGCATAATTCTATCCATCTCCATCCATTTGATTTCAAAAGACATCATATCGTGCTCCCTAATGGCTGAGTAGCATTCCATAGTACATATGTACCAAAGCTTTTGTATCCACTCGTCGAGTGAGGGGCATCTGGGTTGGTTCCATAATCTAGCTATAGTAAATTGAGCTGCTATAAACATTGATGAAGCCACATCGCTATAATATGCTGATTCTAAGTCTTTTGGGAAAATTCCCAGTAGTGGGATAGCTGGGTCATAAGGTGGTTCCATCCTTAATTTTTTGAGGATTCTCCACACTGCTTTCCATAGTGGCTGAACC